>VZTV01020956.1:513-13171 GCA_013400875.1 Anhinga rufa | reverse complement strand
TGAGAAATAACTCATTGAATGGTAATTCATGGTAATGCCATATGTCATTTTAAAATCCTTAATATTTAAGTTGTAGTAGTATCCAAAACATGCTAGGTGCTTCTCTAACATGGTTTCCCCAAAAAATGTGCTGAATTTTTATCTATGTTTTGCTTTAAAAATGTGCAAAGGACAAGTAAATGGCATCTAAGCATATTCATACAATTCTTCTGAGTAAAGATAAAAGTTTATTAACTTAAAGATTCTGTATGACATTTCCCTGAGATCTGTGTTTACTTTTAAAGTTATTTTAAAGTAAATATTTTTTGTCAAAATGAACTAAATAAGAATGAGTCTGAGGATAGAAGGATGGGTAAGTTATTTTCCAAACTGAGAGGCTCTGAAAGGACAAGAGCTGATACTACCTGTTCCCTCCTCACCAGCGAATCATTTGCCCACATTCTTCTGGAGCATCTCTCTTCAGCCAGTGCAAATTTTCCTGTGCTTAATCTGTGTTTCACTGTTGCTTTTTCTACACCATCGTCACATTGCCCACAGATTTCTCTGGTACATTGTGCAACTCCCTGTTATGCCGTCAACAGGAAACAGATCCATCAGACAACTGAGGTTAAAATCATACATGGGTGTCCCAATTCATTATGCATCACCACTCAAGTTTCTCTGTTCTGGGTCATTTCTTGAGAGGCAAGTTAAAAAAAACCCTCCCTTTTCTTCCTCTAAGTGGTTAAAAACATTTCATGAGAAAGTCAGTATTCACCATTGAAGCAGTCTTAGGTTGATAACACACTCTTGAAACTGCATATTAGTATTCAAATGTCTGAAAATATACCCACGTCATACCAATTTATCTGCTACTAATACAGTGTCATCACACAACTTGTCCTCTCCACTCTTTTCCCTGGTTCCATAGGCCATGTTAAATGATGATTTATCGCCCATACTTTGGCCAACTAGCTCAAATTACCATCTGGATGGTGCCTACCAGTGTCTCTACTTTCTGCATGTCAGGGTCAAAATGCAAGTTCCCAGTGTATAAGTTTCTGAGTTGAGTCACTGCTATGCCATTCAGAAACTGATGATTTTCCTAAGTCCTCACTTTCCCTTCCTGCTCTGCAGTGAGTTTTGCCTCCTCTCCCCCTCCCGGCAATGCCTAGGCTTGTGATTTGGAAAAACTCTTAACATATTACATGATGATTTTTGGAGACCGTAGAGCAGAAAGTTGTGATTTTGATGAGCTGCCACCTGTCAGGAGGAGAAAAGCAAGATAATCCTGACGATAGGGCCTATATGATAAAATGCACAAGCACATTTTGACTGATAAACATGAGCAAAAGGCAGTTTATAGACAACTTTTTGAAACAGCATCTCGAACCATTCTGGCTTTTGGCAACCTTGTTTTGCTAATGAGGTACCAGTGGAAACAAAGGCTATATCTGTTCCTGTCAACAGGAACTCATAATAAATAGAGACATATAAAGATGTGGAATGGGAACTGTGTGGGATATTGGAGGCAGGGATGGGTCTTGTTTTGTTTAGTTTGGTTTTTTTTTTATATATATAATGAAGAGCTTATGTACAATTCGCTTATTCTCTGGTTTAGGTTATATTGAAATCAGTGGAAAGATTCCCCTATAGAAAAGCAGGAGTTGGATGACATCTTCCAGGATGGGGCTTATTTTTAACTGTTCTGTGCTTTGGTCCTCCTAGTGAACTCCTATCTTATAGGCATATTGAAAACTAAGTCTTGAGCTCTCATAGAAAAGAAGATGAAGCACTAAAACCTCTGATTTAGCTTACATTTATCTGAACCTGATATGGGTAAATAATAGTCACTAAACTACTGAATAAGATAGCGAAAGTGCATTAAGTCTTTTAAATGAGCTAAAATATCAATCATGAGAGTATGCTTTTTTTTTCCCCCTGTAGAATGATTCATTTTCTGTTATTAGATATTGATGCTGCAAAACAGATGTACCTTTGCTGCCAAAAACATTGATTTTATATATATTTATATGGCAGTTATATATATACACACACATATGCACACACATATATGTATGTTTAACATTTTGTCATAGAGGTGTGTTTGTACACACATGGCAATTTCTCAACTGTAGTGTTCTAAAAGTGCTACTGCTCCTTTGCTCCAGCGCTGTCTTTTGTTTAAGAAAGCAGTCATTGATATTCAAAACACATCGCTGTGGTGTATCAGGCTGAAAGTCTCCCTGATTCCTCCCTGCCCCTCTGGCTGTGTCCTCTGATGCTTCTACAGAGGTTGGAGGGAGTCAACAGCAGGCAGGTGTGGGGAAACCCCACTGAGGCTGTGTCCAGGTATTGACCTGGACACCAGCCTGAGACAGCAGGTTTCCATGGTTAAGTTGGATCTTGTAGTGAGTGCTATTTAAATGCATTGCTGTGCTTTGACAGAGCACTGTGACACCAAGCCCTGTGTGAAGTGGGCCTTTAATAAAGTGTATTTTGGTGTCAAGTGTTTTGAGCTTTTTCATATTGCTCAGAAAAAGGCTGCTACGAAAACAATGGCTATGTCTGTCCCAGTACGGAAAATGATCCTAAGGATCATCCCATGCCACTGAGGCCAGCTGCCATATTTTTGTGGTATTAAACTGCCTCAGCTTCCAAAACAAGGTGGCTGCATCCGTACTGCTTTTCTGGGGAGTGGTCCTTGGTCCATGCTAACTCCTGAGAATTATTTCTGCTAGACAGAATAGGTATCATCCCAGTGATTTTTTCCCCACAGCTGGGTAATACAGATAACCAAGCTCCAGCGTCTGGAAACGTTTCCTGACTGTCTAGAAGAGAGTTAGCCAGTGGATTTATCATCCCTGTAGAATTTAGACACAAGTCACATAAGTTGATGGGATTTACAAATACATTGCTCCACTGGAGTTAACTCATGGTCACACAGAGATTTCATTTATTTCAGTTTGTTGTGAGTATCCAGATGCACACAGCCAAGCATTAAAACATCAAATAAAACGGCTGCTAAGAAAACAGGACATTTTTGAGTCAATGATGATCTTGTAATTAATCAAGGACCGGTTCTGGTCAGGTTGAGGAGAAAGTCAGTGAATTCATAGGTGGAAATGAGCAGAGTTATGGTCAGGATAAGAGAGTGGAAAAAATGCGTACTTTTAATGCAGTAATTATGTACACAAAAGCACATTTTCCATTCCTGTTTCCCCCATTCTATGCTTTAATTTTTCTTGACATTGGATCCATTATGGTATCATATGAGTTTCGTCACAGAAGTAAATAACAGCTTGTTTCCTTGGGAGCAATTGAAAAACAGAGTAAAAACAGCACTTACTGTTTTTGAAAGTTGTCAGATTGTCATGGCAGTGAAGTGTTGCATCATGTTGTCATGACAACTCATATTATAAAAACTGATTTAAAGAGAAAAAAAGCACTCTTCAATGATGAAAATCATTTAACTTTAAAGGTTTCGGCTTTTATTTTCTACCTCTTATTCTGTGTCTCTCCTGTTTTTTAAGAAATAGGCAATATTCAGGACTCTCACCAAGTAAAGACTTGCAGTACACAGTGACTCAGGGAGCTTTTTTTTCTTTCTCACTGAGACGGAGAGGATGCAGGAACTGAAATGTGGAGGCAAGCACATTACTGGACCAAACCATCATAATCCAGAACTGGGGGAAAGTCAGAATGAGATAAAGAGGTGTTTGCTTTTTTTTTTTTCCTTTGTGCCTATTTGCACAATTTCCTTTCAAGCAACTTGTTCAAATATATATCAAGATAAACAGATACCACACACTCTGGGTTTGTCAAGGATAAACAGCAGTGAGACTGCAGCGTGTTGGACCTGTTTAGAGATTCTGCTGGAATTTCAAGAGCCCTCAGCAATGACCTGTTTGTGTTTCTCCATCAGAATCAAGGAGCGTTTACTTACTGTGCCAATGGCTAGAGAGCAGAAGTAGGTTAGTGCTGACCACTATTGAAATCCCATTTTCTCTGCAGAGTGTGCTCAGAATGAGTCAGGCTGTTTTAACAGAGGATGGATTGAATCTCAGAACCAGGATAAAATAAACAAACAAAAAAAGGTAAATTGTGCAGTTTGTCAGTTTGTGTAAAACAGCTGTCACCAAACACAAAATGCTGACATAGAAACTACAGAACAGCAGCAAAACCACTTGTTCTGAGCAAGGTCAAGCAAAATTTGATTTATGACTGTGCATTGGACTTGTATACATTGTAACATGGCTTTATGCAATCATGTTCTTGCATTTATGGAGAGAAGGGTGTTTGTATGTGTCTGTACAGTCATTTCTGCTCCTCCTGCTCTTACCCAGCAACTTGTCAGCATTTCAGCCTGTTTCAGCCAGATTTTACAGATGTGCAGAGATAATGTTCCTGGGAGTTTCAGGGAAACAAGCTGTCTTGTGAAGAGATTCTGTCCCAGGAGCTTTCTGCCCCAGGGCATGCAGCAGGAGCTCCTGGGATGACTTCAAAGAGAACTCATGCAGGAAGCAGCTCTTAAATGCCCCAAGTGCAAGAGCGCTCAGTGTCAATCATTATACCCATATCTATAAGTGACCAATTTTCACTGGTTCTCATAATTCATATAATTTACCTGGGGAATGACACATACATTAGAAATGGATTGCATGACAAAATCTTGAGATAGTTAGAGACAAAAGCAATTCCCTGTAAAGCGGTAACCACAGGTGTGGAGGGGGTCTTTCACCATTAGTGATGCTCTGAATGTTACTTAAACTGTATCCCTTGTATTTCTGTACTGGGAGAACTGCCATTTTCAAAGGCCATTGGCTTGGGTAATTCCATAATGATTCTTAATCAAACATTTGAAAAGTGTTGTTGCTGCTAAAATTGTTTGCCCATTACAATTAGTTTGTCTTCCTTTTCACATTTCAGTACTCAAGCAGTTTTCAATAAAACAAAAATAAGATCATCATGGAGAGATGTATTTCTTGTTGTCTTGATTTAAAAGAAAACAGCTTTTATATTAAATATAGACACAGAATTTTTATGTGTTACAGCTTAAAGTTACAGTGGAGAGTAGTCATCCTAGGAGCAAGAGAAAATCTATGAGATGCCACCCTGATTAATGACAGTTTCAGAAGTTAACAGAAGGGGCTAGAAATCAAACGTTTTGGTAGCCCAGACCAGAGGTACCTTTACAATCATAGCAAATAGTTGAAGACATTCAGTTGCACTACACTGTACGATGTATTTAGTCACTTCTGGCTTTCTCAGTCTTCCCCAGAAGCTGCAGTTAGTCTTTTAATTCTCTTTGACGCCTGTGCAGTGGCCTGAAATGACCAGGTCTCCTTGGCTTTACCACTCTAGGGGAAAAGAAAGAAAAGTATAAATATTCCTGAGCATTGAGAGATTTTTAGTTTCACAAGGACTATGTTGGTGGTACAGATGTGATAGTTTGGGTTGGATGTGGTGAGTGAAGATGGCTGTGAAGCTGGGAGAGTGATCTCCTGTAACAACCACCTCCATCGGCAGTGTTCAGACTTGCTGGCAGTGGGGGTGTCAACAGTACTGCTACATCTCTGAGTTTATGTTTTAATTACACATACAGGATGGCAACTTGTACGTCCGATGCAGGCTGGAGCTCACCTTTCCTTTTACCTGCACCTGTACCACAACAGACCGGAGCTAATACACTCAGGCTTTTAGAAGTGCAGTCTTAGTAAATTAGTAAATTCAAGCTAAACTGCACTGCCAATTATTACTGACATGACTGATGCAGAACTGGTGATTCATTGCTAGTTTTTCAGCACTCCTTTCTCACCCACCACCCGTTTCTGCTATTTACTCATGTGTTTAAGCCAGTTTGTCTAAACTTATATCACACAGTTAAATAAGTATGCTGTAAGTGTATACTTATTAATATCTGTTTTCTTGTATCCATCTAGACTGTATATTACTGATGCGCATACTTGTTAACTCAGTGCTTTTGTTAGCAGATCCTTTAATTAAGGCCAAATGAAAAGAGAGAAATATGGAAATAATTTCAAGTCTGATTTTTCACATGAACTAGCTGCTAACTAATACTGTATGTAACTTCTTTGATCTAACTGCATTGCTTTCAGTCTATCTAGTACTGTCACTGCAAATCACAATTTAAGAGCCATGCAAGTTGCAGCACATTTCAGGCATTAATAGCGGCCAGGTAGTATTATACTATTTTTAATGAATGTCTGTTTTCTATTCTTTGCTATGCTTTCTTTGGAAAGAGGCCCATGTAACAAAGTATTAAGAAAACACACTGCTGCCCTGGAATGTGTATATTAGCTGCAGATTATTTCCTATTAGCAGATTAGCTGCGAGGCTATTGGCTCTGAAAGCTCTTTGAGAGTATTTTGTTTTGTAACTGATTCAAGCCATGGGAGAGAATTGCCACCCTGATTGGGAAGAAGAATTAGCTACTGTTGCCATGGCCACTGGAGCTCATACTTGCATTGTTAACTCCAGTGCCCTCCGATGAGATGCCAGAGCGTGAGCTCCTTGGCTTTGTTAATGAAATGGTAGAATATGGGGGTTTTGGGCAGGCAAGGAGTAGGCTGGGAAAATCTTCTCTGAGAGATATGTGAAAAGTTTGGGTTTTTTCTTTTTTTTCTCAAGTTTGGTGTTTAATTTTGGATGTCTTGCTGCTTTATGCTACCCCAGTGACATTAGGCTGTGAAATCACTCACTTTTAACAAAATGCTGCTCTTTGCCTTTTGGTAGGGAAGGAGCTAATCCCGCTCCCCTCCACAGTGGAGCGCCGACCCGCGGGAACCTGCTTCAGCACAGGGAAGAGGGGTGGACGAAGGCAGCTGCACAGGGACCCCAGTCCTTCCTACATTGTGGACATTTTCATGTGTAGGGATATAGAATGCAACAGGGCCTGGAGAAATTGGAGAAACTACCAGTATTTGTTAAGGCTATTGTAACCTACACTAGCTCTACTGTTGTCTAGCTGCAGGCAAGGAGAAATATGGAAGAGGCTTACTTTCCCATATCTTTGTCAGAAATTAATTTGTTGCTTGGACTTTAAGAGTTGACACTTAAAGCTCATTCCTTAGGAATAACAGTTTGAATACAGGAAAAAAGAAAAAAGAAAAAAGAAAAGTGTCGATAACTGAGACTTAATAAGAGCATAAAAAATGTATGAAATTAATCTCATGTATTTCATGTCTCTAATTCTGTTTAACTTCCAAGGAAGTTTTGAACAGTGAAAAAAGTAGTATTGAAAATTATATCAATGATAACGGTTAATAGAAAATAATTATACTGATGTCTGCATTTGAAACATAGCTCCTGAAACATGTGTAGGTGATTTCAAGCAAAATGTTTATTTTTTTTTAAATCTATTCTTCTCCTCTCTCATCTTCAGTGTTAGCGGAATCAATCACCTTTTTTAAATCACCCCGCTGTCCTGAGCTCTTTATTTAAACCACTTTATGAGATTGCATAACATGTGGAAATGAGCCAAAGGAATGTATTTCCACTGGCGTGGTAAAATGTTGGCATTGGGCATTTTTCAACTCAGCAGCAGGGTGTGGATGATAGGCCAACTACATGTATATATTGTGTGTCATGCTGAATGGTGGCACAGAGCAGCCTACATCATGGGTGGTAATGGGGCCGTCTCACTGCGGCTCACTGATTTTTATAATGGACATTTTAAAATGATTGCAGACTTATCCTGACAAAATCATGGGAGGGATTATTATAGAGACTCTTAGAAGCATGCACATTGTTCTTCATGGTTTCTCATCAAGCTCTAGTTTACAGTCAAGATATTTGCAGGAAAGAGCACAGTATCTTCTGGTGCTGTAAAGAGACTTTTGGAGTCTGTCAAGCAGAGGACAAGGCTATCCTTAGTGCAGAGCCTCCTCCTGTCCAGCGTTTTTCCTCTTCTTCCTTGCTTAGATGTGTTTTTCCTCTTCTCCTTCTAGATATACTGCTTGCAGGTTCTGAAGAGACAAAGGAGAATTATTTTTAAGGTGGATGAATATGCACAAAAGCACAGAAGGCATTCAGGAGGGACTTAGTTTAGATTGACACCTGGGCAAGGTGACAGGCAGTAAAGTGAAGGTTGAGAATAGAGAAGCTTCAGAATTGCAGTGCAGTCCTGGCCTCTGTATTTTCTTTTTCAGCTTTACTCACTAGATTTCTGCCCACTTGGCATTTGTTACTGCGAAGTAGTCATCTGTCACATCAAAATAAATGGTTAATAAATGCCAGTATAATAATAAGCTACTCTAAAATATATACAGGTTGTGTAGCAGAGCAAAAGCTCAACAGTTTACAGAACTGATCCTTCACTGTGAAAAAAAAAAGATAATCCTACCACATAATACAAAGCAGGAAAAAAGGGGGTTGAAGTAGAAAATATGTGTTTGTGTGTATATATATATTTCTTCTTAATTTTTCTGTAAAGTTTATGGGAGGTTTTCTGGTTTGCTTGGATTGCATCTTTATGCTTCCAAACTTCTGGAAGATTTACAGCTTTTTTTTGGAAATGCATTTTGACCCAAGAGTCGCTTCTAGATCACTTGCTATTATAACAGAAATCTTGAACAATGCAAAATAAGTTCTTTATCATGAAAATAGGGCTAGTACTGATCGCAATAGTGTGGAAGTGACAGCTGTCATTTAAGGCCAAGGAAAAGGACTGGATCTTTACTTTGTATCTCACGATACTGGCCAGCAGTACTTTTCAGATTACATGTGGTGACTTTCAGTGAGTAGACAACCAATCTAGAAAACAAAATAATAGTCAATGTCCTCTTTAATCAGTCTAATTCCAATTAACCAGTTCCAATTAATGCAATTTTGCCTCATTTTTAAAGCACTTTAAAAAAAAATTAAAATGCAGCCTCATCTGACATTCCACTGGAGAAAATGGTGTATAATCCAATAGTCATCCTTTGAAATACCGACATTTAGTTTTGCTTATTGCCTGAGGGAGATGAAAGACTTTGTCTGAGGAAAATTCATGAAATCAGACAATATAAGGTCTTTGCAATGAAGGCTTCATAATCTCTGCTTTTATTTATGCATTTATTTTGAAAGGAATGCTTTACACAATGCAATCTCCAAAGTGTAGGTTTTCTCCCTGTGGCTAGTCTGACTGAAATAATAACATCTCTTCCTATCTGTCTTTTCATCTTAATGGCATATTTAACACGAAGACTACTTGTGATCGTGGAAATGACAGTCCATGTTGCAGGAGAGCTAGCCCTCCTGTTTGTCTTTCTTTTTGGAAGTGCAGTGCCAAGAGTGGAATGGGCTGTTCCAAAAGTGATGCTTTTGTCCTCATTTCTTGGACTCCAAGGTGCAGTTGGGGCATCTAGTAGGAGTTTTCATATCTGAGAGGTGCTTTTTGTCTCATGAACAATTTAGGAGAATAGTCTGATGCTCAGCACTGAGTTGCTTGAACAGTGACTGGTCAAGAACTCTTGGGGGTTAGTGTGCACGCCTTTGGTGGGTTAATGTGTTCGTCATGGGATTCTTGGATTGGAAGGGATGGTTGTGTATTTGAACTCCTTTTTATTTGATTCTGAGATATAAAATGAGTGAAAGATTTTGTATTTTTATTTAATAAAGTAACATGGTGTGGTACGTAGGTATGTGGTCCCTAGCTCTTGCTAAAGCTTCAACTCTTGCTGAAACTAAGGAAACTGCAGCAAGCCCTATTTTCTAGGATTTTCTTCCTGTTTTTCAGAACACAAACAAATCCTTCCTTCCTCTTCTCTAGCCATCACATCCCTCCAAGAAGATAAATTGTTATATAACTTCTCCCTTCATTTAGAAACAAGTCTCCTGTGATTTACCACCCAGAACCGTTCATGGTTTGTTTTTCAGCTTCTGTGCAGATGCAAGCACACGTGATCTCTTAAATAAAATTATCCACACTAAAAGGAAGAGGGATGGAGAACTTCCAGCCTTCTGTAATGAAAGGGGGCTCACTTTTCCATAACATTTTCCATGGAACACTTTTGTTTGCACATATATATTGATTTACCATCTTCCGAAGATGGTTGTTTATAATAAATACTGTGGTGAGCTGGTTTTGCTCTATTAACTTTGTACACTTGAGAACTCTGGCTTTACTTAGTAAAGGTTTTCAGAGATCTTTTGTTATAGAACAGACACACTGCAGTCCTGGATTAACATTTCAGAGATGTGAATGTGATTACCAGTTTAAATATTTTTTTTACTTTAGGGATAGAACTGAGCCAGTCTGTAACATGGATAAATATGTGTTCTTGTGTAGCATGAAATTGAAGTAATGCTTATGAAAGGAAACTAAAGAAGAGGCATTATATTACATAGTACATACTGCAGATGCTTTGTAGCTATCATTTGCAACAAATAATGTAAATAGACACATACAGGAAAGTTTTAGCTGCTGTTTGTCTTCTGAAAAAGCAGGAAAATAAAATTGGAGGCTTGCTTCCAGTTGACCTCTAGGACAGACTGGTGGGTTCCTCCTAGAGCTTTCAAAAATAGACAGGAGTATTCACACCTATTAAGGACATAAGATCCTGTAAACTTTATTCATACTTGCACATAGAGGGAAAACCTCCCAGGCTATGCTTTAGCACAGTGAATCCTTAGTAGGAGAACCAAGCCCTCATAAAAGCTAATGCAGAAGCTTTCTTTGGGTTATAAAGGTATCAGGTAGTAAAGAGCATTTCAAAAGCTCAAATGACTTTGTAGATATATTCTGCACGTTCATGTCGTATCATGTCTACTAATGTCTTAGCATTACGTAGCCTCACTTTGGCTGACTGATATGTTTATTTGCCTAAGTTGAATAAGGGGTTAATAGCATTGGTGCTGCAGTTGGAAATACTCAAAAGTGCAACAACATTTATATTTTATATTAATCTAATAGAAAAATGAGCACAGATATGAGAAGGTGAGTACAATAAATAATTGAGGAGGACATTAGAAGAAGAAATCAAAGCCACTTATATGCTTATGATCTTTTAATTAAAGATGCTCGAGTGCAGATCAGTGGAATTAATTCTAGTTTCCTTAATGGGCAGTGGAAGTGATTTTGTTCTCTTTGTAGTATACCCTTGTTATTTGACTGCAAATACAGATGGTAGTGATGGATAAGGCTGGTGGTTTATTCTGGACTGAAATATTAAATGGGAAAAAGTGTCAAAAAAGGGCTGCTTAAATGTAGGTACAGTTAGATGTATAAATGGCGTCATATTAAAGAAAATGCCAAGCATGCATAGTAGCAGTCTCAAATGAATAGGAATAGTTGCAAACGTATGGAGCTGGAACATGACTTCAGGTATCTGATTTTGACCACCTTGACTGTGATGCAATTCCAACTGCCTAAATATCTAGTCATAAAAAATAGGTTGCTGTTCACTGACTTGAGAAATACAGCTTTGAATCTGCATTGGCCTTTAGTCCTCTACCCATTGTAAGTGCTAGCAATGTTGCAACTGGCTATACTGGGGTCAGAGAAGATGCTCCACCTCAAAATAACAATTATCTTTTCAAATAAGTCGTGTTTTGTTTACAACTATCCTGCTTTTTTCATCTTCTTTCTTCATCAAATGAAATGAAAAAGTTGTCATGAATTGTTCACTGCCAAATACAGTGAAGCATGGTGCGAGCAGCTCCTGAAGCTGGCTGTGCTCTTCCCTTTCAGCTAGTGAAAGTCATGCTGTTTCTGTGCATTGGTAGAGGCTGCCTGTCACTGAAACAGTTACTGAATAATTTTGTCATGTAGGCAATGTCTTTTTGGGACCAGAAGGAGGCAGGCAATGAAATCGGGATATGTCCATGAGGAGTCAGGTGAATCATTTTGTACAGCCATGGAAGTGGACATAACTAAAAGAACAAAGGCCGTGTACAGAAGCAGTGGAAGAGCTAGAAACAAATCTCAAACCGATTCAGGGGCTTGAATAGCTTATGAAAAGACTGCATTTTTTATTTGCATGAACACTACTGTAATGAAACAGCCAGGAAGTATCACAAAAAGTAACAGAAAGTAAAAGCTACCTATACCATAATCACCCGCCATCCTATTTGGCAGGATGCTGACTGCGCTATCTGAGATGCCACTGCTACAGTGGTACAAATAAATGGGGACTCTTTATATAATCGTCTGGTGCTTGTTCAAGCTGTACTAAAGAAATCATAGAGATAGGGGGGATTTCTCACCTCTTGTACCTGTGTTGTCTTTTTATGATTGTTATAATGATCTACATGTCTTAGTATGCCCTTGAAATCACCAGAGATGTTCTGTAAATTGCAAAACTAAATTCTTAAACAGGCTTCAGTGTCCTGCGTGCACACTAGAGATTCATACCGGTTCTTCACTTTGCCTGCGGACAAGAAGTAATTCATTACTTGGAAAGTGTGCTAGTGTACCTTGCATGTGAAGGGCAGAAACAATTCCTGTGGCACTGTGCATAACAACTCTCTTATTGAGGCACAGATTGTCAGGCTTCCTCTTCTCCCTCTGCCTGCTTCACTCAGAAACTAGATAGTAAAAGAGGAGTTGTCAGCTTTGGAGAGGATGATTGGAAGTCAACCGCAGTACCCAGGGGCATGGGTTTACTTCTTTCAGTTTGTCACCTTAGAAGCCACAGTCCACTTAGAAAATTTGAATACCTATTTGAAGACAGTG
>VZTV01020953.1:17605-42117 GCA_013400875.1 Anhinga rufa | reverse complement strand
CGGGGCGCCCCCGGGCGGCAAGTGGCCCCCACCCCCCACGGAGGGCCGCGGCTTCCCCGGCCGCGCCGCGGGGAGCTGCGGGGGGTGTCACCGGCGTGGGACGTCCCCGCGTCGCCAAGCCCTGGGTGCTCGGGGGGCGCGGGCCCGCCGCAGGTGTGGCACCGGCGCCGGCACCGAGGAGCAGGAGGGGCGCTGGGCCCACCTGGGAGCGGGGCGCGGTGGCCTTCCGCGACAGGGAGGGTGGCAGCCAGGTCTTGTCACTCCCGTAGGCCCCAAAATATCCCCGCCGATGGCTGGCAGAGCGGGACGCGTGCTGGCTCCCTCATAAACAGCCCGTGGCTCGTGTCCCACCTAACTCGGCAGTAACGAAGGCCGGAGTCAGGCCAGTTAAGAAAAGACCCAACAAAATGCAGGAAGAAGGAGCAGGTGATGTGGCGCTGAAGCCAGGAGAGGCCAGGAGTTGGGGCCAGCGCCGTGATCAACATGGTAGAGCCCTTGACAGGAAAAAGGAAGCTGGTTTGGTAGAGCAGGGACGAAGGGTACGACGCAGTCGCATCGGCTGTCGGAAGCCCACACGAGGACCTGGACTCCTCTGAGGTGATGCGTAAGCTCCCATCGATCACCTTAACCATGGCTTTGCTTGCTTGTAGTAGATGTTAGGAAAGTGGAGGGTATTCTGTCATTTCCTGCGATGCAGCCCCACACGGCGGTCGGTGCCTCAGAGCCTCATGGTAAGCCGGAGCAAGGACTCCCCGCGGGCTGGGGGCTCTGCCCATCCTCTTGGAGAACCATTTGGTGAGCAGGCAGCAAGCGTTCCCTCCAAGGGCTGGGCCATGGGGTTGGTGTGCACTGCCTGTAAGTTAAGCAAATCCATTCAAAAGTCCAAGAAATGTCAAAATACGTGAGCCAGTATATGGATTTGGAGGTAGAAAAGGTGAAGGAATGGAAGGAAGGAATGAAGCCTCTGGTTGGCAACTCCTAGGCTGCCAGAGGATTTTGTGTGATTTTGGATAAATCAGTTCTTTGCCACTGTAGAATAGGAATAGTAATGTTTTCGCTTCTCAGAGGCTGTTCTTAGACTTAAGACTGTAATATACTTGTATTATAGTAAGATGGCTTTATGTACACAATTAAAATGGCTTGGTTCTTATCATCTCTCTATATAGAACTGGATTTAAAATTAACTGACAAAGCAATGGGACTTGGAGGAGTGTTAGGCACTGTGTGTACTACGTGAAGGATGTAAAAGGAGAAACAAAGTGTGCCAAGGCTACAAATGCCTGTGGTACGTACACAGAAAACGAGACGGAAAAGCAGGGTGAATTATTAGAAAGGCAAAAGGAGTACTGAGAGGACAAGGACATGAAAGCCCAAAGGATGAGATTTCAAGGTGAATGTGATCAGCAAGCTCCAAGGCCGAGTTAAAAAAAAAAAAAGCCAAATGAACTGGAAAAGCTAGGAACTAAAACCAGGTAGAGTTGCAGATTAGTAATTCCTTTGTTCGTTGCCCTTAAAGGGGGGGGNTACAGCGGTAGAGGCAGAAGGAAGTGGGTTAAAAACAAGTTTTAAGTCCAGAGCATAAAGAGGAGAGATTTTTAATCTAGGTTTAATGAGAGCTGTTCTTCAGCTACAGGTGTATGAAGGATGTCAGAAATACTAGGCCAGCCATGCCTCTAGCTTGCTTTAAACTGAGATTAATGCAGTTGAATTCCTTGGACTTGCATTGTTATACCGGGCTAAATGAGAAGAGAGTCAAGGCTGTTCCTTTCAAAAACTTCAGAAATGCAAACAATAAAGTTCTGCCAAAAAGAAACTGAAGAGTTAAAGACCTTCTGCATTTGTTGCGTGCTCCTTCAGCGAACATAATGGAGACGAAAGTCCCAGAGTCGAAACTCAATAATCCAACTATGAAACAAATAAGAAAAGGACCAAGGTACAAGTATGGTACCTGGCTAAAACCTAATGATAGTTATTAATTCATGGGCTAATTTGGCTTCAAAAGTCTTTTGTTCTTTCCCTCTCTTTCCCACATGTCTTTTGGGATGCAGTTAAAGGTCTTGGTCTTAGTTTTTACATTTGCTAATGCACTGAGCTGTGTACTTCAGGTTGTCTTGACATACTGCTCCCCAGCGTGGCCAACAGAAATACCAAGTTTAACAAAACCCCTCTTTGGGTATATGAAGCATTTGCCATATTTTATGATCACCGCACTTCACCAGCGGCACAAAACAATTTAGTGAGGGTTGTTGTCCAGTGACAAAGCTGCAGAAAAGAGTGGTGGTGGTAAGGAAACTCTGGAAGACAATGAGTATTTATATTACAATAGTGCCTACAACATGCTAGAAATGTTTTCCAAGCGTATAAAGACCCTATTCATTGCCAAAGAGCGTGTTCCTTAAAAGACAGCATAAGGACAAAGCACCTCAAAAAGCAACATAACGGTATACAAAGCAAAATGACCACCATGATGGTTGCCAAAACTGAGGATAAGGGACTTCCTCCTCTTTCTTTTCTGCTGGTTACTCTTTGCTTGCTCCCTAACGTGGCGTTTCCAAGATAGCTAATTTCTTGTCTGTGTCAGTGAATGTTGGAAAAGAACTTGACTGTTGACTAGGTAATGATGAGACGTTGCTTTACAGGGGATGCAGACGAAATCTTTAATACCAGTCACGTTAAGGATGTTGTGGGATAAACTTAATAGAAGGCCATAGTTTTTTGCCACCACTTAGGTATGGATCTGATATGTTCATTAGAAATGAAAAAAAAAAAAAGGGCGGGGTTTGGTCAATTAATAACTTTCCTATTTTCATTAAGTAGTAATAGTAGCTGCGTTTATACCATGCTTTATGTATTTTGAGTACTGCAGAGGTAAGGTTGTATAAGCAACCATAAAAGAATCTTTGAAGCCCAGGGAGAGGGGGGAATGCAGAAAAACAAGACTAGAGAAGTTAAATTCACAGAACAGAATCAGCTTAGAAAGAAAGTTTAAAGTAATCTCATCTTTAGATAGTTTTGCTGTGAACAGGGAAAAAAAAGTCCCTGGAACTCCAGGTGTGGTTTTTCACTGCTGCCAGAAGGCCACTTGGAAGCTACACGTGCTCCTGACGGTGGTGGTAGTATAAGGTGTCGGTCAGACAGATGTGTGTCCATGACAGTGTCACGATTACAATTTAGAATTTGGGAGCTTGTAGCATTTGCTCTCTTCCCCCTGCAGACCACTCCACCGTGTTCTTCAGCCTGACTGCTCTTATTCCACTTAAACCACTATTCACTGATCTCAACAGTGGCATTTTTCAAGCTTGCTTTTCATACTAGCAAGTGAACTGTAACAGGTTTGCAGCTTTTCCAAATAAAACTAGAGGACTGTTTGTCTGAGTTGGATTCTCTGTTAAACTCACTTCCTTTCTAATCAGGACAAACTGTACAAAGTACATCCACAAGGCTATGCAAGTGCTTCTTAGTTGAACGCATGCTCTTTTCCTGAGGTATTGAAAGGGTTAGCGTGGCTTATTCACCTCCCAAATACCTCCCCTGCCCCCTGTTTCTGCAAAGGGAGGAAAGGGTCACCCGTTGGAGTTGGAGGTTGTCAGGAAGGTGTAGGGTTATTGACTGACTGTGCTAGTGTCACGGAGGAGCACACGGCCTGGTGCAGGGTCCCATCAAGTCACGCTGTGGCCAGCACAAGCTAAGGAGTCTCAGCAATTTTCAAGATCCAGGCTTCAGCTCTCTGATACACCAAGAGCTTGGTATTCTCCTGTCACAGTATGAAGTGGCACACAGCCCTCGGGACAATGGAGAATCAGGCTCAGAGCCCCGAAAATAATCCGCAGCGCCCTGGACCACCTCCCATCCCGCTTAGTGCTTGTTGATGCCATTGCAGAGCTTCCCTAAAAGCTTTTGCTGAGATTAAAGTAACAGAATAATTTGGTTGTTTATCACTGAATATCATAATGGCGTAATGTTTAAAGGAAAAACCTTTCATTATAATCTGAGATTATAAGGGTTGGGCTAAATTATAAGGAGAAGTACTCTCAATTACTTTGTGTAAACTTGTATTTAATATTGTATTTAATATTGCGGGATTCCTCCAGGCTTTTCAGCTGAAATTGTTTTTGCTGTCCCTGAATCTGTCTGAAATGATATGCATTTGCTTCTCCGGGAATATAGCCTATTTTTATTACTCAAAAAATACGGTTAGGGTTGATCCAGAGAGATTTATATGTATTAAAATATTTGACTACTTTAATAATTTTATTCATATTTAAAGAATTAATTAAGCTAGTGAAGTACAATACAATGTCCTTTCTTTTTATTACACTGAAAATGCTGCTACCAGATGTCTATATCTGTAAAGCTATGGAAATGCAGCAGAACTTAGAAAATGCTCAAGACTGACTCATTCCAGTTTTGTCCTCATTTTAAACTTTGTACCATGGAAAGTTCAAAAGCTTCTTCCACATTGTTTGTGAGGTTTCTCCAGAGGGAGTATTTCTGGCTTTGGTTAGAAAAGAACTCCCTGTCTCGCTAAAGATTGACAATTATGTACATTTTTGGCCTCTAACTTAAGCCAGCCAGCAGGTCCTCGGGGTGCCTGAAGTCCACTTATGGGCAGAAAGTTACTTTTAAAGAACATTTTTTAACACTGTTTGAATATTTTTTAAGCACTGATACAGCGATAAGCAGTTTTGGAAAAAAAAAATAAAATTCCTGTTTTATCTGTATGTGGGTCAAATTTATGTGAACTGCTCCGGAAGCTTTTTCTTGATTTTTGGTGCAGACAAGTCTTCCAGCATGGGAACAAGGGACTCCAGCGTAAAGAAAGTCTCTCCAGCGCTTCGTAGGGCCACAATCATAACATGACCTTTTCACTTTGCATCTGATATGTGCTTCCTGCCCCCGTGTCATCATGATTCAGCATCGTGACATGCTGAAAGATCATCAAGGTGGAAACAATGCCGAGCAGTGTTAGGATGATGTGGCCTGTCATGATTGCTTTGCGCATACCTGATTTATTGCACATCATATTTTTTCTTTCCTCGTCTTTCAGCTGCCAGGCACGTAGTTCTCTCTTCTGCCAGTGCCTGGCCTTGCGTTTGGAAAAGAGAACAGGGATGCCCCGGGGTGTGGGCACGAAGGACAGTTTGCTCTGTGCCTCTTGGTTTGGGAAGCTTGGGAGTGCCTCAGCTCATGCATTACAATATATCCTGCTATTTAATGAGTTACAGTCTCTGGTGGTTTTTCTCCTGATTCCCTAGAAACTATTACCCAGAGCTCAAGAGAGGAGCTCAAGAACTGTTCCTGGCGCCATAAAGATGTGTTTGTTAGAAGGCTGGGCGTTTTGTCATTGAGTGAAGATGCAGCTTCTTTTTCCCTTTCTCCAGCTGGCTAGCACAATTTCTGATATCTCTGAATTTTTTCTTACTGAGGCGGTTGTACCAGTAAGAGAGATTCCAATAAAGGAGTGCGCTTCAAACATTGGCTGCTTTGAAAGGAGAAACCCGTCTTGGTAATTTAAGAGAGGAAGGAAAAGACAATAGGGAGTTTTTGAACTGATAAGACTGACCAGGTGTTATTCCTCAGTAAGACTTGGTTTGGTTTTTTTTGGTTTTTATTTTTGATGAGGCAGTTTCTTGAGAAGAACGCAGGCAGGCTTCATTTTTCTTTGTTTTCCAAGTGAACAATGGTGTCCTCCCCCTTTTCACGAACAATGGGGATACAATATTATAGCTCATGTTTTGTTAAACTATCAAGATAGCACATCTGTCCTGAAGAGCTCACCTTTGCCAGGGCTGGCTACAGACACGCACACAAGTATTGTGAGCCTGAACCCCATCGCAAGCTAGATGGGCTCAGCACAGCTCAGCGCCGTGGTCTCCTGCACTCTCCGTTCCCCCTTCTGCCAGCACAGTGCCTGTGTGTTCCCATGCACCCCTCCGATGCGTAGCACGATGCAATGTCTCCTGTTGCTCCCAAGGGCTTTGTGATGCCTTTTCTTGCATTTCAATCCTTCTGGAAGACACGGGCTTTTACTCCATGCCCTTCTGTTTGCCTTCGGTGTTCCTCTTGTGCCCTTCTGCAATGCTCTCTCCGGTTGCGCTATATTTAAGCCTTGGTGTTGAGCTGCTGCCCACCGAAAGGGGTGGTTCTGCTCCCTCCAGCAGCATGTTCCTTAGCACCACGCTTGTCAAGCCCTTTGGTGAGTCAGTTCAAGAGAATAGCTTTCTGTTGGATTAACAAGTTGGATCGGCTTACTGAGTGGTTTGATGTGGTGCAAGAGAGGGTGTGGAACAGCAGGGCCAAGAGTCAGGGAAGGAGAAGCAGGACCACCCAAGTCAGAACGGTAAGCTGACTCAGCCATGTCGTATAACTTCACCTGTATTTACTTCATCTTATATAACTTGACCCATTTCTACTTTCTCCCTAACTGTGAGAGGGAACCTTTCCTTTTGAAACTGTATTGAGAAAATCAGCAGATCCAAAGTGCAGGACATTCTATACCAAGACAGGATAATTGCTAGCATCAGCTGATTCTGCTATCTAAGGATGCGGGGCTATTTTAGGCTATTGATTCCATGAACAGCATGCCAGGGACTCACCTTTTGTAAGGGTTTTGGTCTTTTTTTTAAATTTTCAGTTCTTAGTAGTTGAAAGGTTCTGTCTGTTTATTAAAATAGTTCTTAAGATTTTAGAACTGAACAAATGCAGATTTAAAAATTGTGGTATCGATGCACGCTCATTATGATGGTGTTCTGGGTCTTCTTGTTTCCTATGCTAACAAGCACAATTCTCTGTTCAAACACTCTTAGTCTAAAACCAGAGTAAGATATTTTAGCATGTTTTAAAGCCCTTCCCAAGCAACTTATACCAAGGACGGATATTTACTGAACCAGGAATGCTAGTAGTGGATGTATAGTAATTTAAAATCCTATTTTAGTATGAAAAATTGTCGTCTTCCCCTCTGCATGGTCTAAATTGACACTGTTTGTTTTATCTTTTTCAATGGACATTCAGGTGGCACAATGCTGTTAATGAATCCAGTAAAACATAAGGCTGGAATTGTATGCTGGAGAGCTTTTACAAAGCACTACCTAAATACTTGGTCCTGGAAAATTAAACTTATCAGGAGTTCATGCAAGCACACAGCTGCATATGAGTTATTAACATCTTTAGTTTGTTCTCGGAGTGATAGTCTGTGCTACAGAGCTGTAATTAGGGCTGGGTTGCGTCTGAGTCTTGCTATCGTGCTGCATCGGTTTGCCACTGTTAGAATTGCTACCCCTGAACCTGTTCCTTGCTCACCCAGCTAGCTAATTAGTGACCTAGAGATAAGGTGGCATTTATTGGTACTAGAAGAAATGGCCTTTCATTTTTATGCAGAAGCAAAAAACAGGTCAGCAAGCAATTTACACATTCTTCATCCACCCACAGTGCAATGGAAGATGATAATGCTTATCTTGCCAGGAGGTGGATTTCACTTTTTTCCTTACTGTTTATTAGGCTTACATCTTTCCCTGGCATTATTCTCTCTTTTTTTGTTGTTGGTTGGGGGTTTTTTGTTGTTGGTTTGTTGGTTGGCATTTTTTTGTGGGGGGGAGTTAACTTCAGACTATGTCTAATGCTAGGACCATGTTCAGGAGTTTTCATTAAAAACCACATTCCTAAAAGTGTTCCTCAGATTACAGATTCCTCACTGTGTGATGCAGAGTTTGAACTGGAGGGGACAGGCAGAGAATAGATAGAGACTCACCTATTTACCAAATGGTACACGTTGTTGAAATTCGGGTGGGAGGCAACGCTCCTCCCTTGTGCAAACATATCCTCCAATAAAAGCCACGTGCTGTGGGCAAAAGTGGTTAAGGGCTTGCTGCCTTTTTTTTTTAAATAAACAGCAACTTATCAATGTGAGGGGCCGAACATGGCTACCTCATATACACACAAAGGCTCGCGTGTTTGTGGATATGCCTACGCTGCGTACCCAGCCTGGCTCCTACCTTATTTTAGCTAGGGTGACCATTTCTCCCGTATTTTAAGAAGTATTCCCTATTCTATTTGTGACACGAGTAAAAGAAATGCTGAATAATATCTTTGTGGAGCAAGACTCAGCAGTGCATTTGTTAATGGAACCTTATTTTTGGTTTAAAAATATCAGCCTCAAGGGACTGAATCTTTTAAGAAAAAACTACAGCACAGAGCTAAAAACAATTCTCCTTCTCTGTTGTCTTTAAGATAGCACTAAATCGCAGACCTAGGATAAAAATCAACTGAGAATGTGGGTTTATGTTAGAGAATCTGCCCTGAGCCTCTGATTTTGCATTTGTAATCCAGATATGGACGAGGCATGTCGGGAAGAAAACTTCTTCAAAGGTTCGTAAGTGCCAATGTAGAATATCAAATTCTTGCCTGGTGCGCTACATACTTTACTGCAAAGGTTTAGCGAATGCTGTATGCAGGGCAAAGCTATGAAGGAAGGTAGCAAGCTTGTTTCCCTTTGTAAGCCTTCAGAGCAGCTAGATGGGAGCCCTTCCAGAAAGCTCTCTGGAAACTTTCATCTAGCCTCAGCGCTCTATAAATAGAGGAGGTCTTCATCCCCGAGGAGGTTTTGCAATGCTGTTCTGCAGGGGATTGCCGAGCTCCGATGGAGGCAGCGGAAGGAGAATTATGGAGCAGCGTGGTGGGACCGGGAAGGGGAATGGGATTTCCTTGAATGTGAGATGAGGTCTGCAGACAGGTTGAGAGGAGAATAATTAAGATGGAAGGCTCTCCCTAAAAACGTGTGTGCAGGGAGAAATTCCCTTAGATCCTACACACAAACTACTGCTGGCAGAGTGGAAAATGCAGCCACAGCGACCATCAGCTGCAAATGACAAAGATAGATACCTGATATTCCATCAGTCAGTCAAGAAACGCTCCTGAAGAGTAGATCTTTCACCCTCCAGAATGAATGCAGAAGCGGTTTCATTGGGATCAGTGAAAACGGCAAGAAATTCTATGAGAATTACTGTAGTTTACTACTTAGATTTTTTTTCAGCAATTGCTCTGATAAACTGTCATGAGTGAGATAATATGCCACAGAATAACCACAAACATAACTCTGGAATAAGTCCCAAGAGCAAAACACTTGGAACCTTGTTTCTAAAAAATATGTAAATATAGAAGAAAACCAGCTGACTGCTACAGAAGCTAGAAAAATCTGTCCTAAAACTCTCCATTTTCATTAACGCACGTCCCTTGATTGTGACAGCAGATGAAAAAGCATCTTCCAAAATTTAACTACAGTGTATTTTCCAAGATTTATTGACAGTTTAACTGTGGGGCAAAAATTTTGTTGGGGTCAAGCTTAATGTATTATTTTCAGAAGAAATAACTTTAAAAATGGGATTGAAAAAGGAAGATTTCACTCTGGCTCTTACAGCTCAGCCTCATGGCAATATCAAAATCTCGGTTACTATACATTTGAAAGAGGAATACTCCATTACCTGTTTGATTATTTTGGGGAAAAAAAAATCTGAATATAAAAAAAAGAGGCTTAACTTTGACTGAGCACAGTAATTTGGAGCCAACAAAGCTAATTTGGGAGACAATATTCTGTCTACAGAAGAATGAAAAATGAAAGCAAATGATTTTCCTGCTCACAGACTGCATGTTGAACACACTGGGCTTTAGGTAAGTTATGATTTAATCTCAGAGCCTTTGATATGCAATCTTTAAATGTTTTTCTTCTCGCCAGCAGAGTTTCAAAGTTAAGAGAGATCTTTATTTTGGTGATATAAAAATAATGTGAAAATTATAATATGGGAACACTGAGCCATTGCCCTACAATATTATCATCCCTCCTCCTTCCTGAAAGTGCCATCCGGATACAATTTCTTTAAAGGTGAGGGAGATGTGCTTTCCGTGCCAGAACAGTACTTCTTTCCGTGTGCTAAGGTTTTATGGTAGAGTTTTAAAATCAGAACAATCTGATCTTAGATGAGCTAGAAAGTATGATACAATGTGCTAATTATAAGGTAAATTACAAGAAGAAAAACAAAAATAAAACTGATGACAAATTACTTGTTCATATGTACGGCTTTTAAGTACACCATGACAAAACACGTCCAAATGGGAAGGGATTTCAAATAATGGCATGCATTAGCTCCCAAACACTTCCTTTTGCTTTTTGATTCCAGTGAGCAAATATCCTAGCCTATCCTAGCCAGCTTCAACTGAATCGTCCACTGCAATCTCAAAGGCCAGAGTGGAAGAGTTTTCTTTGCGTAAACAAACCTGTTTGCACACACAAGAGAAGAGTAGTCACTCCAATGTTGGCATAATCCTTCTGAGCAGCTTTGCAGAAACCTTAAGGCTGTACTCTTGAAGTGGTGCACACATAGCTGGGATGCATACAGTGGTTTTCAGAATATTTTGTTAGTATTTTGCTAAGTACTGAAATGCATTGTTCATAAATGGGTCTGGCTGCACGCTGTGTTGGTATGAGAGTGCCTGAGAAGGGAGGGAGAGGCCAGAACTTGTTTCCAAGTGGTTTATTGACTATTAAACTCTTACAGCCAGGTAAAAGCAGCAGCAAATAACCTGATCCATGTGTTACAACAGTGCACAGTCTCACTTTCTTCCTCCCTGCATCATATTTCCTATCTAGGTCACGGTGCAGTGGCGAGGCTGTTGGTTTACCAGGTAATGTTTCCACACGTTGACCCAGACATAGTGATGACAGGCACGTTTTCAGGCTGTTTATGCAAACCACCCGTGTCCCGAGCCTGCGCCTGGCACGTATTTTACCTTCTTCCTTGCTGGTTTGGTGCCTGGTATGGCTTGCCCAGCGTTATGGATGGAATTGGCTATACTGACATCTGAACAGCTTTGTAGATAAAGCCATCTTGCCATCAGCCTGTCAAATGTAAATTCCATCACTACCCTGCAACTGCTATGTAATTATGTGTTCTCCTGCTAGGCATACTCTCGTTTAACAAGTTTTATGAGTCATGGCAGCAAAGGGAAAGGAGAGTTCCCAAAAACAAGAATGGGCACAAACACCCCCTTGATAATCATCTTATTTAGAGAGAATAAGGTCCTCGCTTGTCCAGAGAAGTGAACGCCAGGTCTCCTCGGATCTCTTGTCAGAGTACCTCACACTGATGCTCACTAAGGTACCTGGAGAAAGTGATTTTGCAGTTCTGAATTACATAAAACTTTGTAGTACAGACGCTTGAAAGGAAGTGGTTTGTTTTCAGTGTGCAGCATATTGGTTTGAGAGTCCTTGAGAAGGAAGGAAGAGGTGAGAACTTGCAAATTCTGTGCTATCATAAGCTCAACCCCAAACCCATCTACACCACAGGGCACGTATTACATGTATGAGGAGAGTACATCCCTCTCCTTTACATTGCCTGGCAGTCAAGATCCCAGCATTTAAAGGAACTAGGTGCATGAAAATCACAGGTGCGAGCAGGGAGCTCAGCGGCACCGCTCTCTTGCCCAGCTGAGGCAGAGGAATGCACCGCCAGGACTGTCCGCACCCTCCTGCTTTCAGACCTCATTCCAGCAGGGACGGACTGTGCCCCTGGCAGTGTGCACAGGGCCCTGTGGCTTTGCTTGTCCGCTGGTGGACCTGTATGTTAGCTATAGATAAGTGCCAAGGCAGGGAAGAGGCAGTCAAGGAGCAGGTAGGAATGAGAATGGGCAAACCTGGAGTTCCTTTGACCAGACTCGCCCTCTCAGTGTAGCTCACACCGAAGACGCGAGCCATGGAAAGCAAATGTCCGCTGCCTTAGCTTATGGGTACATGGGGCAAATCACCACAGAAGTATATAAGCCAATCTTTCTCCAGGTCTGTCAGCTGAAGAGATTACCAGTCGCCCAGCACTTGGGCGCACACACCCCCTGCCAGCTTTCCTTGACCTATTTACTAGCAATGAACTAGATGCAGGCAGACCTTGCGTTTCGATTGCTTGAGCTAGCGTGGCTTGCTTCAACTCCAGAGGGCTGAGAGAAGCACGCACAAGCAGTTTTGCTGACAAACCAGGGAGGGTAGTCGTGGTTAGCAGGAGATCAGCCCAGGTGGAGTAGACTGGGGCATTAACCCTCCAACTACAGCTGGAAGAAGACTTGGGTCTCCAGCCTGGTTGTGGCCATATGGCTGCATATGGGCTATGACTGCCCGAGCAGGGCTTTGAGAAGGGCTGTTCCCTTCCTTCCTCTCCCCATGCCACCAGCCCAGGAGGTGCTGCAGCTGCCCCAGCAGCCTGCCTGCTCCTCCCATGGCTGCCCTTGCCTCTCCCGGGACGGAGCACTGCATCCTCACGCAGGGGCTGGCCAAACCATGCTGAGACGGCCCATGTCCAGTGCTTGCAGCAACGCACAGCACAAATGACAGGGCTCTGTACTGTCCCCCAGATGGGACAAGGATCAGCCTCTGCTGCAGCCCCTCTGCTCACCTTGTCCTTTCACCTTAAGCTCTTAATTTATCTCAGTCCCATTGCAAATGCCAAATTAAACCCTTAATACACCTGAGCAGGGATGGAGGGTTAAATAAGATGAAAGATTAGAGTACCTGACCAGGATATATGCTTAACTAAGGGTCCTGAGTCTAAACCTAAAGTCCCAAGTGCCCCCAGGAAGCTGGCTATACCCTTGGTGGTGCTAAGACTTGCTAGGCAGCTGCCCACATGAGCTGCTGGTCACTGTTCACAGCCAGAGCTGCTACTCTCTGGACAGCTTGGAGCCTGCCTGTTCGAGATCAGGACGTCCTAACCCACTGCCAGAAGAAAGTGGCACATGAAATACTTTGCAGAACCCCACAAACCTGAGGCAAGTGTCTGGCCTGCAGAAAGCAGTGGGATTCATACACAGCCTGCTCCTCCAGACACAGCCAGTTTCTTTCTTCTCCCCTTTTCAGTCCTCCAGGCTGTTTTTGAGGTAGCCACAAAAGTACATGCTTGAGGCGCTGGCAGAACAGAGGGGCCTGTGCAAGCAAGAAACATGGTCCGTGCACGAGAAGCACAGGAGGTCTGGCATACAGTGCCTACAGTTTGTATGTCCCAGGAAAAAATTAAAACCCAGTAAATAAAACTGTCTGCTTGTTTTGGCTCAGGTGACTGGAGATTGAGAATAGATAATATGAGTTAAAATAATTTAATTTCCATTTCTCTGTCTTTTATAAACTGTGATGTTTGTGCTGATTTTCTGTACTCGTATGACTTTCTCAATCTTCATAGGCTTCAGTTCTGATCTCTTTTTAAACCTTGATATATCCATGCTATTTTTAGTCTCGCAGACTATTGTTCAATAATATCTACAAGATACGGTCTTTTTTAGCTAGCCTCACAGCCAAAACTGTGCCACGCTCTCCTCTTCTACCTTGATTGCTGCAACATCCTTTGTCTCGTTGTGAGACACATGCATGTTTGCCCTGCAGATATTTATTCACAGAGCTGTTGCAAAATTTGTGCTCTTTGCTTGCTGTTTCCACTGACATCCTTCTCTCAGTAGAAGTACTCAACCGAATTTATGCAAGCCCGTTTATATTGTGGCTGATGGTATTACTGTATGCATACGTGCAGACAGACTTATTTGCACATGCACAGTGTATGGAGTGATTTTGCTGCACCCCAGGTTGCTGCAGGAAGGAGCACAGCCAGAGGCTTCGCACACCCCTCGGGGGGCCCCCCACGAATGAGTTGCAAGCCATTGCATTGTTGGCAGCAGCTGTTTGTTTCCAGCACCACCTTTCCTGGTGTCCCAAGGCCCCATTGGTGTCGCATCAAGGATATGCACCACTCCCATGATGGGTGAGAGAGCGAGGAGCCTTGGGGAAAGGCAGAGCCTTGGGGAAAGGTGGCTGAAGGGTGCCAGAATAGCCCTGCCACCCCCAGAGCAAATTCCTCCCACCCGCAGCCTAATTGCTGCGAGCTCCAAGTTGCCTCAGGAAACAGGTCATGGAGGGGAGGCTCTAGGCCAAAGGACCTCATTTTCATTAGTATAATCCACGATGGGACACTCGGAAGCAATCTGTACATTCAGGTAGCCCAGAGCCCATTGTCCCCTGGTAGATGGCCTGCTAGGATACTACACAGACTCTTCCTCCTTCACCATCTCCCCTGCCTCTGCTGAGATGTTGTGCAAGTTATCTGGGGGCTTGTTTTAAGGAACAGTGTGGCACTGATCTGTAGTTTTTCTAAGGTGCATGCTGTACATATGGAAATACTGTAATGCTTTTCTCAACAAGCACAGATTGAATTTCCCCTAATTTTAAACCATCAAACACAGCTGCTTGTCTTTGCTTTCAGTGCCTTCAGAGCCTATCTCCATTCTCTCCCTGACAAAATACAAGATGAAAACCCACCTTCATGGAGATGCCCTATACTGCCCCATACTTAGATTTCATCCCTGCAACATTGTGCTCTGTCACACTGCCTTTCACTTTCAGGAGATGCTCCCAGTGAACATCTGCTTCCAAAAAGTTCTTTAGACCTGTCTGCAGCTAAACTAGCAATGGCAAGACTGCTGGTGTCCCACTGCCCCGTGGGCTGGCCAGGCAGTGATACCACAGTGCTAATGGATTTCTAAATGGGTATGTCACTAAGTTGTATGACATACAGAATACAGCCCAATTTGTCTGCATGCTGCAAACAAGATTCAGTTGAATCTTAGAAGTTTAAATAGAAATAGATAGGGTCTGGGTTCATGCAGGTGGCTATGCATGGAGCTCAGGAAATAAAGATCCCAAGCCTGATAAAAATAAAGAAAGAAAATATTCTAGATTTTTTTGTGACTTCTGTTCTCTTATTGTCACACAGAATTTGCCTTGCAGGCTAATCTAAGGCATCAATCCATTTTATAATTTTTAAGATAATAGTTTCTTCTCCAAACCATGTTCTAATGTTAGTATTTTACAAAATATAACAAAAGTTTAAACATTTTAGCTTGTCTATGCTAGAAAATGGTGCTGTTATAACAATGCAGAAGTAATCATCCCCACCTATTGTGCAGACAGCATAAAGACATCTTATAGTAGAGTAGCAATTCCCAAATAAGAACTGAAAAAAATTAACAGTATAAGTCACTTCTGTATCATTCAAAGTAGGGCTTTTGCCAGTATAAACTAGTTTGGTTACAAAACATCACAGTTCTTACTGCAATTATTATACTAGGAAAACTAGTAGATCCAGACTGCCTACAAAAACGTGACTGTAGCAGCCACCAATATCCTGAGGACTTGTTACACCAAAGTCAGTCTAGTTGTAACTCTTGATTTCACTGAAAGTTATTCCAAGAATGACTTGGTCCTACTGGACTGGATTCCCTTTCATAACGAGAGTGTGAAATGCATTTCTAGTACAATCACATATTCCAGGAAATACGTAAAAAGTAAATTTTTTTTCTTATGGCTGGGGGAGGGAGGGACTGTGGGGTGAAAATAAGTAATTTCTGTATTGCTGCAGGAGTTCTGCCGCTCCACTAACTATCCAACCTCCTGCCAGCGTGCTGCCCTCCTTATTTTGCAGGTTCATGAGATTTTGCAGCTTCAGGTGGCCTCTTTTCCCCTCCTAGATAACACAGCTAGGCTTCACTGTCAATACAGCAGTTAACCAGAACTTTTTTAGGTTGATAAATATATCTGCGTGAAGGCATTGTGTGGCGTGCATGAATCCAAGCGGGGCTGAGGTGTGGGCAAGGCAGCGCGCAGCCCAGGGCTGAGGCAGTTGCATACCAGCCAGGAGGAACTCGCTCCCTCCCAGCACATAAGCAGTGGAAACTTACAGCACGTAGGGCACAGCAGCGTTAATCCCTCTCAGCTACACCATTTCCCAGCCCCACGCTTTGGCTTCCACCAGTGCTCAGGCGGCCTCGTCAGGGACGTGCTAGGTTACCTGCGAACAGACGGCTTGGGGACATCCTGGGCACCTGGCTCCACACTCAGCCTGGGCTCTTTCCCCTTTGTGGGGCTTAGCTGAGCTCTCCTTCTAGCTGTTCTGCTGTGCTGTGGCTTTTCCAAGCCTGACAGAGAAATAAAACCACCATCTTAATTTTAGCAGGAGAAATGGAGCTGCTTCTGGGCATTGAGGTAGCAAGACCTACGGAATGCTAACGTGAGTCAAGTTTGGCTGTCACCATGGGCAAAATAAGCAACTGAAAAATGGTGGTGGCTTTGCTACATATTTTAGCTACACCAGAGCCTGGGAAGCTGGAATGGGAGCATAAAAACTACTGTCTCTGCTCCCATCTCTGCTATTTTGCCCTCCTCTGATGGCAGTAGGACAGCATACCCAACTCTCCGAGGTCTTCTGCCAGCCAGCTCTCTGTTCCAGCTTGGCCGTTTCCATCTTCCTGTGAGCAGTGTGAGCCAGTCCCAGTCCTGGGCTTTTATCCTTGGAGTGGCAAAAGTCAGCTTTGAGCTCAGAGAAATGGCTTTGGCCGGACAGACCCAACCAGGTGCGGTGTTCCCTGGGTCTGCTCTAGCAAGCACCAGGCACGGGCTTGGCATGTTTTGCTACCTTCACTTACGATTAATGCCAACCCAATATTGCAGGAGCCTAGGAAAGTGCATACAGTCAGTGACTGGACCTCACCTAAGAGGATGGTAACATATTAAAACTCATTTAATTCAGGCCTTTGCACTTGTCAATCAGATGTTTTGCATGCAGCCGAGTGGTGCTCATACAGCAGAGGCAATATTGCCTACTATGCAGTTTCACGTGGCTCTAGCTTTGACCGTCACTGCTGTTTCCTCTGAGGTTTGGAACACTTTTTTAGAGATGTTGCTCCGTTGCCAGAGTGAGTGCAGCTCCACAGGATCAATGGCAAGGAGAGCCCGCTTCACAGGCTGGCTTCTGGCAGGCGTTTCACACGCCGTCAGCTTGGACTTGACTTTGCATTGAACGTGACTGAGAGCGTGTCCCTCACCGCACTGAGCACTGCGTAGGCATGTGCATCTGCGCAAAGCAGGTGCAAACCACTGCTGTTCAAATGAGGAAATGACCCTGCTCAGGTATCAGGGGCTGTGTCACCTGGCGTGTTTTACCTCCATGGAGAATCACGCCTTAGGCTTCTTTTCGCTCCCCTGCTTAGGTGAGAGGGAGTTTGTTTTAACATGTCAGGTTGAAAACTTGAGTGGGTTAGGAGTTGCTTCACATGCAGCTCAGCTGTCCCACCTCAGAGCAGCAGCCTCCAGGGGAAGGGGAGAGTGGGCAGTGAAGCACAGAGACCCTACGGCTATAGGACTCTACCTGTGTGGATAAGTTAACCTCCTTTGCCCGCTTTTGTAGAATACTGCAAGGCTAATGCATTTCGGTATCTGCCCTATGCACGTATCGCTCATTTGTTAAAAGCCTGCTGGTTATTCCCCTTCATCTGTTGCACCCAACTGCTGTTTATCCTAATTTGGCATTTGGAAAAATCTTGTCACCCAAATTACATTAGCAGAAGGTGAAAGTACGCAAGGAGGAAACAAGGACAATTGCATATATTCCATGTGGGTAGATTACTTGTTCTTTTCCTGTGGAACAACTGTGGATGTTTTTCTTACTTAAAAAAAAAAACCAACCCAAACCAGCAACCAGCCCCCAAACCTCTGGCTAACTACCAGCTTCAGCTACAGCAGCCATACCCAGCTGTATGCACGTAGCCGAGTGATGCCCTCCCAGAGCAGCGCACAGTCCAGTTACTTGGCTCTTTGGGATTAACTGTCCTTTTCATCAAGTTGGCTTGGACTACTGTTGCTGTTGATCATGCAATGCAAATCTTCCTGAGAAAGACTCTCGGGCTATTGATTGCAAAAGATAGCCATTTCAACAACCATTACATAACAAAATCCAAACCCTCGATGTTGCAGGCAGTTGTTGTCATAGATAGGAACTGTTTATTGATCACAGCCAGATATGAAAATATGCATCCTTTACACTAAGCGATGCTGAATATCTAGTGTAGCAAGATGAAAGCCATCATTTATGCCGCTTGGGGGAAAGAGCTCTGCCAGAACGTGGGAGGATGTACGTTATCTAACATCCTACCTAACACGTAGCAGCTGAGAGCAACAAGCAGGAGGAGAATTACAGCGCTTCTGCTTGTGAAACATCGTGCCTGAGAAGCAGAAGGGTGTGGATTTTTTTAAGTGGATTTCACCCACCTCATTTTAGGTGTCTAAATGAAGCATCGGTGTCAGGAGCACAGTCGTCCTGGGCGCTCCCTCACTGGGACGCAGTTCAGATTTTAGGAGGGATAAATTGCTTTCTGCAGGCACCTCCCTCTCTCTCGACCGCAGAAGACTAGCTACACTCCTCACCTGGGATGAAGTCCAGCTGCAGTGAGGGAGCAGGGTGGCAGAAACACTGCCTGAAGGGAAGATACTGGTAGTTGTTTGGGGCCACTCTTAAGGGAGGGAAAGGGGAAATCCTAAATGATTGACTCAGGATTCCTCTGGCGGTGGCGGGGACAGCCACAGCCAGCAGCAGTCAGCATGTACAGCAGATCCTATTATCTCCAGCCCAGAGGTGTGCTCAGGAGGAAGGTTGTGCTGGGACAGTCCCCATGAGCTAACAAACTCCTGTGATGCCAACCCTGAAGCAACGCTGATTTACACTAGGATGAAAATAGCCCTCGGAGGTTTTACACTAGTGAAAGGTCAGCCAGACTGGGACATCAGGGCCAACATATAAAAGAGCGGGCACCAACATATAAAAGAGCGGGCAAAATAGCAACTTTTCTCCTTATGTGCTGGAGCTCTGCTCTAAAGATAGACTCCTGAACTATTTATTGGGACAATTGTGTGTCCCCTCTGCCTAGGAACAGGTTTACCTCTGAATGCTGTCACCATTAGAGTAGGTATTGGATGGTTTGGCCTGGGCTCAGGCCAGGATTGTACTGTGCTAACAGAGAATTTAAAATATAGCCCTGTCCTGTATCCCCTGCCTTCCACGAACTTGCTGGCATTGTATTCTCTGTTAACACTTTCTATGAAAACTGGCCAGATCCCTGTCTCAAAACCCACAGGACTCCTCAGTGCCAGCAGAGCTTGCACCCATGTGAGCTGCACAGATGGACAAGTTCAGTGCACCTCCTTGATGCCAACGTGTGCAAAGGAAAAGTCAGCTTTTACTTTCCCAGCAGATGCTGCTTTCCCCAGGGGTGGGGGGACACCCTGCAGGTACGCACTCCTTCCTCTGACCACAGAAAGCCGCTGCCAGCAAGGAGGAGGGAGAGCAGAGAGGGGGTAGTTTCAAGAAGAATTTGGAAAAGCTCCAGTTATTGCAAGGCCAGTACCACGCTGATGAAAAAAGGTGGGTGGTTCATTAAACTTGGCGTGGCCAGCAGTGCCAAGGTGACAAAGGACATTTTCCTGGCGGTCAGCCTCGAGCTTGTAAGGGCTGGGGGTGCGGGGGAAGGGGGCAGCTGCATGTCAAAGCAGTGGAGGTGAAAGCATGCCTTGGTATGAACACATGTAGAAAGCCAGTCCCCAGGAGGCTTTGGAGGTCTGAGGTGCTCCAGATGTGTTGGCGTGATTGACAGAGCTCACAGTCCTACTGCCTGACCCACACTCTCCTCTGCCCCTTCTTCCAACCACCAAGCTTTGCAGTTCATAAATCTGAAAGAGCGATTCTGTGGTGTGCTTTAGCACCTGGCCATCCACCATGGTCAACTTATTGTTTTTAAAGTAGTTGGGTCCAGAAAAAATCATGTTAAACTTTTCAAAATACACATTTCTTTCCTCCAGTGAGAAAGGCGGCTGGCCCACTATGGACGTCTAGCCATAAAATGGATAATCAACAGTAGCCGTGTGTCTCCTCTTCCTCCTCCTCTCCCCGTGAGCAGGCGTGCACCTTCCTGGCAACTGCACTGGCGCGTGTGTTTCGGCCAGGCCTGGTGCTTGCTCTGGTAGGTCCCCACAGACACTTGTGCCACCACAGCAGACAGCACGGCATGCTCTCTGCAGGGGCAGAGAGCAGCGAGGTGGCAGGGGCAGAAATGCTGCACGTGGGCTCAGCAACATGTCTGCCGCCACAGAGCCTGCTTGTTCCCTGTTGCCTTGGCGGTGGAAAACACCTGGGCTGGAGAAATGAGCCGTTTAACTACTGCTTAAGATCAAAATGAAGAGTGCCTCTGGAAAACTGGCAAGTATTAAGCAATGCCTGCGGCAGCTGGAGAAATAGAAGAGGATTTTGTGTTTTGTGCAGCACTGTGAGAAAAGGGAGCGACCTTCCTTGAGGGCTGGGAGACAGAGGTTCAAAGATTTGCCTCCCAGTCTGTGCAACCGGTGAGACGCCCGCTTGTGTAAGACCAGACTCCAGGAACGCCTTCCTGGGTCACCACCGGCAGCTGCTCTGAGGACGGGAGCGGGGACAAAGATGGGAATTGATCCCTTGGAGCACTGAGCCTGGCCCGGATCACTGCAGGCAGCCATGTGGTACAGGCTCTTTGGAAACCAAATACACCTGATACTGAAAATCAGCAACATTTGCTGCTGTCTTCCTCTGTGGGAAGCCTGTTTGGTCATGCCTCTGGTAACTAGGAACTTTTCTCTAATTTCAGGACTCGGTCTGTTGATGGCCAGTTTGCACTCAAATATTTTTGAGTCAGATTGTCCTTCAAGTTGAATAGTTTGTCTTTTTCCCTCCTGTCCCCCCATGGTCTTTATGGAGAGAAATTCTAAGCTCTCTCATCCTTTGCTTTGCTGAAATTCTTCTCGTGTCTCTCACAGGACAGGCTGTCCATTCCCCGTAATTTTCCTGGACATCTCTTCACAGCACCTGTTCCAATTTGAGGGCTTTCTGAAAATATTGCTCACTGGAATTGTACACAGTATTCCAGATGAAGTTTCTCCAGTGCCTTTTTTAAAATGCTATTAGCATCATTTCCACCTCTTTTCTGTCTTGATTTTTACTACAGTGTTTGACTCTATTTGTATAATTTCATCTCTCAGGGATCTCTGCCTGTGATATCCATAACTTCTTGAGTACCGGCAACACCCTCCAGCTTTCTGCTGTTGACAGATTTCATCACACATCAGTCATGTTTCACAACATTCCTGTTTTTTTTAGTATCTGAACTGTCAGTAAAAATACTGAAAGCCCTAAGACTGGTCTTTGTGGAACCCTCTCATTCCAGCACAGCACCTTTCCAATGTTACTTATCTTCTTCCCTTCAAGCAGTTCCTCACCCCTTTATAATTTGCCTACTAATCTCCATCTTCTCCGGTTTGCGTTTTAATCACCTAAGTTGTGGCACTGAATCAAATGTTTTACTGAAATCCAGTAGGTGAGACATACCGTGCTTCCTCTGCCAAAGAGACTGGGTTATCACATCTAAGAAAGATAACTGCTTAGTTTGGCATGATCTGGTTTTGAAAGACTCATCTTGCATCTTATCCTGTTTCCCAGCTACTCATTACATCCAATTTGTAATTATTAATTCCTCTAAATTTGTTCTAAAGGTCTCAATATGCAGTTGGCAGATATCTGGTGAGGACATGTTCCATACGCTTTCTTGTAAATCAGATACGGGATTTTTGTGTGACAGATCTAAATAATATGCTATGCCTACTTGTGCTTTCATCAGCTTTTAACATGGTCTATTTTTAACTCTTAATTTATCAGTCAGGTGAGTGCTTGTTCCTGAAGGTGTAGGCAGATTCACTGACCTTATTCAGGACCTTCCATACAGGCTTTATGTTTTTTGTATTTCATGTATTTTATACTTTAGTTCTCAGGTTGTGCACTATGTGAATGCTTTATGCCTTCAGGCTCTGGGGAAAACGGGTTGTAAAATTTGCAAAGAGTTGCTTGGCTGACTGTAGAATATAAGATTAGTGTTTGAAAGGGGAGAGCAAAACAGCTAGGGTAAATGCAGTGTTTCTCCTTGGAGTCAGGCAGGTTCTTTGAGAGCTGCAGTGTTGCAGGAGCAGCTCAATGTCAGGGGAACACAGGAATTTGTTTTCATCAGAGAGGTGCTTTCTGTGCCAAGCTGGCAGCAGCTATAGGTGAAGCCTTAACAGGGAAGCACTTTCATAGCCCCTGTGCTAGGAGGGGAGTCCTCCCCCAGTGACTGAGTGCCAGAATAGTGACCTTCACCTTTTGATCCCTTTCCATCTCCTTTCTGCCATCTTTTTTTTCTTTGTTTCAGGAACTCTCGTCGTTTTGGAACTACAGTAATGTTCTTCACAGTGATCTTCACAAGCTCTCCAAACACCTCTTCTTTATTCTCTCTTTACCCGGATGCTGGATGGCAGTGAACACATGTATCCCTGAGGATTTGTACATTGCAAGGGCAGAATTCACAAGGTGAGAAAAACAAGTATTGTGTAACACTCAGATTTCCAGCACAGCAAAGATAAAGCTTCCTTCAGTCCTCAAGCTGTTTCCCACAACCATTCTGAGGATCACCTCCACAGCCCGCTCCGAGTTCTGGGAGCTTCTGGAGGAAGTTCATTTCTAGCTTTCATCCTGCATCAAGCCCCTGAGGTTCCGGGTCTAACATCTGGTGGGCTCTCTACCAGTGAGCTGATCAGTATTTCATCTACCACGGTGGGGGGGGCGGGGGGAGATTCCCCCGAGGTTAAGCATCTAACTTAACATCCCTGGTGGGGCACAGCCCAAGATAAGAGTTAGAGGGGATGCTGATGGCTAACCTAGTTGATAGTGTTTGCACTTTTGCAAGTGGTCCTGGTGTTGGAGGGTGTGTGCCCCAGTCATGTGAGGAAACAGCAAAGAAAATCTCTATTTCCAAGGGTGAAGGGGAGGTCAGTGAGATGAGCGTTGCAATTACTTGCTAGAATGGGGCCTCTATACAGGAGGATACAGGCACTAATAAGCTGGGAAAAGACAGCCACAGCTCTGTGGATTTAGAAGTACACCGAAACACTTTCTGCCTCTCAAATTCTATTTCAAATTGCCTGCAAACAGGCTAAAATTTCACTGCCATGGGTATTTATGGGACAGTTGAGGCACAGTAATTCGTGCTTTGAAGGGTGCTGTCTACTTGTACTTGAGATATATCAGATATCCAGTCTAATACACTTCTCACGCTGCCAGGTACATAAGGCAGATGTCTGTCATCACCACCCAGTTCTATCCCAGACCAGTCTCTTGAAGATGTTCGACTTGCTGACCTGTGATGTTCCTGCTTTAGTCATTATTGTGTTTCCTGGTGTTCCTCGGGGTCACCGTCTCTTCTTTCCTCTTCATGTTGAAACAGGGCTTGTTGAAGGACCTGGTTATCTGGCACTCTCAAAACATGGCCAAGGTCAATCTGTTTTCTCCACTGTACTGTTTGTACAGCTGTGGGTAATCACGCAGGCTCTGAAATCTCAGCATTCCTTTTGCTCTCTGGCTGCTTTATGATCACTGTCCCCCGCAGGCATCCACACTGAAAGCACTTTGATTTCTGGGGAATAGACATGTTCTTCCAATATTTCAACTTGTACAGGTGTATGTGTAATGTATTTTTAATAATGGTGGCTCAAAAGAGCTTACAGGGCAGCTTAGTGTTGATGCTGATGACTTCCATATGGGACGTATATTTGTCATGGAAAGAGAGAAAAGATTCCACTCATTTTGATATCATATACTTAGACCAGTGAGTAGAGACGTGCATGTCATGTATAGGTATCTTGCAAAGCCCACTGCTCCAAGCTTACTCTGTGTTGTGCACTACCCTTTCATAGCACGCGGTAAATTTAGAAACCATTAATAAAGGCATTTAGCATTAAAAAGGCATTAGGATTAATGCTTCAGTTATTACAGTTTTCTAAACAAGTATTGATTATCTGGGATTTGTTNGGTGATTAGAAACCATAAGCTAAGCTGTGCTATAAATTCTGTGCTATCCCACTTAAAAAATTGCGGCACACTGATTATGATTCTAAAAATCCTGTGCTGCTCTGATCATAAAATTCTGGTTAAAAAAGTAAAGCTTTAATTTTAACTACAACTTAGTGCTGTCATCATTCTGCCCGGGATCCCTGTAGTGTTGGGTGGCAAAACCCCTTCATGTAAAATCTCTCCCAGCCCAGCTGGGAATAAATCATCTCGAAGAAGTCCCATACAAACAGCTGGTGCAGATGTAGCTATTTTTGGAACAAGGGAACCAGATTTACTCCAGTGTAAATATATCAAACAGTTCATCCTCCAGTCCAACAAAAAGCAGGAAGTGGCTCTTCAGCTCTGCATTGAGGAAGGGGGTCTACTAAGCAAAGTGGTCAACCACAGAGAAGGCAGAGTGACAAAGTCAAAGAAGGTCCCTGAGACCAGCAGTACCAGCAGAGTGCATGCTCAGGGGGGCACTTGTTACTCTCAATTTTTTCCCATCATCACCATAGCCTCTACGCATGCACCAGCTGCTAATGTTAGTGTTGCACAAGCCAGAGGGTTTTGCACTGAAGTGTGTAGGAGGGATGGGTATTTAGTTTGTTTCTTTATCCCGCAGAACAAGGGAAGCTTCTTGTTGGGGTTTGGAGTCTGTCACTGGGAGTGGTTAATATGAGGCATGCACGATAGCTTATGGGAAGAAGGTTCCCCTAGCCTGTC
>VZTV01020940.1:2577-21328 GCA_013400875.1 Anhinga rufa | reverse complement strand
TTTTTTTCCTGGAAGCAGTGTTTGATTTCATTGTTACGGTTTTTTACATTTCCTGTCACAGTAAAAAGCAAAGAAAGCTGTCTTGGCATGGTGAGGAGTCCAGAAGAATGACTGCTAATACTTTACTGTGCAAACAGATATTCTCCTGAGTTACTAAAACCACTGCAATCTGCTATTTAAAATGTATCATTACTCGAATGCACTCACTGCTGTGACCAGGTTGATGTTAGGAGGTTATGTATAAGCATCTTCTTCACACTGAGTTACCTGAAGGTATCAAGTTCAAAGAGTCCTTACAGATATTTCTATCTTTATTAATATTTTGAGTTTTTTTGCTGTTAAGGCATTGCTGAAACCTTTGAAATCTTCAGGAGGTACCTGAATACCGCACAGACGAGAGTCACAAGCACAGTGTATTCTTGGCAGCCTGTGGTGGTCCTGCTTTTCCAGCCGCCTCGTTTTCTCCAGTGTTTTCAGGGCTGGGGAACTTGGCAGGTTTCGTTGCCTTGTTCACAGCTGTTGCTGCTGAAGCCACACTCTGTTTATGTGCACTGGGGGCATTTTGCAGATTATTTTGAAAGGACAGTATAGCTACTACTACTTCTAGCTACTTTATAAGAATGTTTTTGGGACCAGTTTCTGCTGGGTGGTAGTGATAAGATATGCTACGTTTTGACTTCAAGCCATTCTCCAAATGGTTTGCCTGTGTGGTATTGCTTTTACGTAGCCTCAGCCCTTGAGAAAAGGCTGTCTTGTTTTTTGTGTAGCGTGCTGTTCTCAAGCTGGCGGAAATAATTTACACCTAAACTGTTTTTTGTAGATTCTTGTCTGGATTTCCTCTTTCTCTCTGTCTTGCCCAGTCCAAACCAGTGTGAAATTCTGCTGTTGGACTTCATTTGAAGTTATTGGGGTCTACTCATATGCTGAAGTTATTGCAGGTATTTCAGCACTGTGCTGCCGTAACACTGGAAACATTTGGGCTTTCTCTGTTTTCTTTAATCATAGAATAGTTTAGATTGGAAGGTACCTTTAGAGGTCATCTAATCCAACCCCCTGCAGTGAGCAGGGACATCTTCAACTAGAGCAGGTTGCTCAGAGCCCTGTCCAACCTGACCTTGAGTGTCTCCAGGGATGGGGCATCGACCACCTCTCTGGGCAACTTGGACCAGTGTTTCACCACCCTCATTATAAAAAAATGTCTTCCTTATATCCAGTCTAAATCTACCCTCCTTTAGTTTAAAACCATTACCCCTTGTCCTGTCACAACAGCCCTTGCTAAAGAGATCGTCCCCATCTTTTCTGTAGTCCCCCTTTAAGTACTGGAAGGCCGCAATAAGGTCTGGTCAGAGCATGGCTTGAGATTTTTGATTTTTTTTTTTTTTTCCCTTGAAACACTTGAATTCAGTGTGTGCTATCGGCAGCACTGGAGCAAGTATGCTATTCTGAAAACCTAAGTGTGGAAATGGGTATAAAAGCTTCCTGTGTGATGTTTATGTATGCTATCGTTCTCAAATTGCGCTTACATCAGGCAGCGGGAGAAGCTGGAGGAGGATGGTCTCCATCTCCGAGTGCCATTAGAGCTTGGTGGAAAGAAACCGGAGGGAGAATAGCAATAATGTAAACAAGGGCTGAGGTTTTTTTGGGAGGGTGACCTCATTTCTTATTTACTGCTGCGTCAGGAAAGCTATATGGAATACACTTAAATAATATTTAGGGAAGGTTACGTGCTGCATGGCACTCCACAGTGTATTTTAGCAGTGCTTTCTGTGGTAAGTGCTGCAGTGAAAACAGTGAGGGAAGGACTTTGCAGAACAAGGTGCTGTTACTGTAACTCAGTGAAAATGCCTTGGGAATGGAAGAAAACTTTGGAGAAAGTTGTTGGGATTTCCCCCCCTCGCTTTTAAGATCTTCTGTCTGTACCCTGCCAGCATTAAGTTGTTAAAGAACCTAAGACCAAATGGTTTCCTGATTTCCACTGTAACACTTCCAGCTGTTGTAGGATGTAGGATGCTCTAGGATGATGTAGGATGGATTTGGGGGCAGCTTTATTGTTTGGGGTGAACAACATATATTTTTAGATTTAACTCGGCTGACTTAAGCATAGCTTGAGCTTTTTGGAAAAATTTAGTCGGAACTTGTCAGCACTCTGCTTTCTCTTATTTTCCTAGTCTCAAGACTCTGTAATAATACTTGACTGACAATGGACTACACTTACTAGCAACTGAACTAACGATATTATACCTGTTTTTTTTTCTTGTTTTCTTCAAAAAGATGAAAATAGCTCTGTTCCATTGTCTCTGGATTTCTTAATTTGCTTAATTTATATTTCATCATTCTTTCTGTAGCATTAGAAATATGGTGATGTGAGGGAAGGATCAGAGTTCTTCATCTGTCTGAGTTAAGGCAGAGTTGCAGGAAAATAATGACTTTATTAAGGAAAAAGGTGATAAAATGTAACTGTCAACGAGATATTTGACTGACAGCAGGGAGAATGTAGGTCAGGTACAGCACTTTAGCATAAAAGGAAGCCTTTAACTAAAATAACCTTTATTTTTAATTCTTGTTACAGGAGGCACAGGGCTTGATTTGCTCACACTGCGAGTCGTTCGTAGTTACCTAGCTGGGGTGAGCCAGATGATACCTTCCAGTGGGGAGACAGAAACAAAAGTGGCAGGTCCATCGTCACCTCTGACCAAAAACATTCATTCCAGTGAATTATTTTTTCATGTGGAGATACCAAAACCCCTGAGGTACAAAGGACAACGATCTTGTCATAAAAACTTTTGTACCATTAAATATGATGTTGTTATACCCCATAGCAATTAAATTTTCCTTATTGGGTTGTGTTTCCTGATTACAGCTTAAATGGTTTTAGAAGTATGTGATCACCTGAGAATAATTGCTTAGAAATTACTTCTTGCGTGGGAAGGAGGAGAAGGTGTGTTTCAAAACCTCCCACCCACTCTTCTTCTTTCCCATCCGAGAAGTGTTTTCTGGCTAAATAAAGCAGTTCAGCTGTATTTCTGAGGCAGCCTCTGCATGAAGGAGGCTTTTCCCAAGGCTCACGGTTGCAGTCCTGGATCCCGTACCTTGGAGCTATTGCACAATAGAGGAAAGACTACAATTCCCATAGTACTTCCACATACTGGTACTCCAGTGACATCAGACATTACATGGCTGAGACTGGTTGTAAAGCAAGAAGACCAAAAATGTAAGCTTGGTGTTTCTTTCACTTCTGTAGCAGGGCCTTTGGCAGTGTGAAATCTTTGCTGCTTACTAGGGGAGGATTTCAGTTGCTGCAGAGCTTTTTGAAAGGGTGTGTATCCGAAGAAAACATGAGGTGACAGTTAAGGGCAAGCAATTTGTACTGTTTCTGGTAGTGTTGGTGCAGCTTAGACTCCTCTGTCTAGGAATAGCTATGTGGAGTAATTGCTTAATGCCAGCGCTGCTAGTTTGTTTCAAGGGGCCATTTCCTTGCCCACAGCCCGAAATCTGCTTGCTGCTTTCTGCTGTTTTTGTCCTGCAGCTTCACGGGGTGGAGGAGAGACGCTGTCCATAGCCTGGCAACAGTTTCTGTGTGCGTATAGTAACTGAGGTGTGTAGCGTGCGTCCCATGGCAGCGATGTTAGGGGTGCGGCGCCGCTGCTTCAGCACTGGGTGGGCTACGCCACCGGACTGGAAAGCACAGGGATCAGCTGCTGCTGCAGTGCTCCGGTGTACGGCTGGCATGTTTCTGTGCCTGTGCTGTCTTTAGCTTCCCCAGTGGCCTGTGTCGGTGGGAGGAATGCGGGCAGGGAATGGCTGGTGGTAACATCTGTGCAGGTTTGTCTCAGTGGAAGTTGATTCTCACAACGTGATGAGGTTTATGCGGGCTTTGTTGTTCAGGAGAGATGCTAGGTGTTTGGAGTAATACTGATATTTTAGGAAGCTGGAAAAAAAAATCCAGCGAAGCAATTTTTGCGGTGTAACATTTGCTTAGGTTGCTGTAATGCTGTAGTTTAAAGTAAGTGTAATGATGTATTCACCTGGCAGTGCCCAGCCTTTCAAGTGGTTGCATACTGTGAGCGCCTGACAAAAACATAGTTCTCCAACCATAAATGTCTCTTAGCGTTGACCACCAGAACCTTCTAATAGGGACAGTGAGGGAGAGACTTACGAAGTGGATGGGAAACGTGGGAATACTTGCTGTCGTCCTTTCACTGAGAAATGTCATAACTTCTCAAGCAGGTAATAGATCTCCTTTCATTTCTCTTTAGAAACAGCTGAGGTCTGTTAAATGACATCGTGACAGTGTTTGCTCAAGTCTGCAATCTTGAAGACATCTACTTAGTACTTGAATTTCACAAAGTGAGGAGCAGGTCAAGTGGGACAAGTAGCTTTTTATCTAATCTTGGTAGCCTAATGGAATTAATATACCAATCTGTATAATGATACATAGCGCATAGAGATCCTTATGCAGCTGATTAAAAAAATTCTATTTATTTGGCCACATATGCTAGTTTGTAACTTCAAGCAGTTTGTTTTCACACGTTCAGTAATTGATAATTTTGGCATTTTTGTTTGTTTAAAAATATATTTGGAAAGACATTTTGATTTAGTGGAGTTTAAATTGTACTGGGTAGTCCATCTGTCAAAATGAATCTGGAAAAATATTTTGTAGCTTTAGTTGGAATTTTATATTCCTAAATGAAAAGGTTTATTCTGAGAGTATATTAATACCAATAATCCTGTTTTACAGCAGCACGTCTTTGGAAGGACATAATCTACAAATTGTGCACTTAAGCTGCCTTTGGGTTAGTTGACTCTAAAGTGAGCGGAAGCTCAGTTAAAAACTCCGTACCTGTGTGTTGAATAGTCCCTTTTGCTCCCCTGGTCTACCAGGGGATAATGGAGTATGTCACGTGGTAAGAATCCTAGGTGAAGGTGAATGTATAGAGGTGGCTGGCGTCAAGTTCCCTTATATTTTCATGGAGCCTACAGCGCACTTGAATATGTTATTCAAATGCTTAAACATGTATTTGCTGACTAGATGTTTTGAGTGTTGTAGGCTATTTAGCGATAGATGCATTAAAGTAGCCACTTTCATAAAACTTTCTGTTAGCAGTCCCAAATTTGAACTTTTGGATAATAACGTTGCAGCTGAGTTGTGTCCACTGTTTTTAAAGCTGGCAACTTCATGTCAATGTTTCATGAAGGGTGTTTTTACATTTTTAATCGGGGATTAGGTTTTTACGGCTTTTATAAACAAAAAGCATCCTCTGAAACTCCAGAGTAAGGGCAGGAGGCTTCAGCCATTTTTGCATGCAAAAGTACTTGGAAATAGCAGGACTCTGGTGTTCGAAGTACTTGTGGCTTTGGACCACAGTTAGAGTTTCTAGATCTGTAAAAAAGCTACCATTAAAAACCATCTCAGTAACTTTTTTTTAATAGTTTAAATGAATTGCAGATCAGGGCTTTGTTTCTAAGCTACCTGCTGGCAAATTATTCCTTATTTTAACAAATTAATAAAGCAATAATTGCGGTAAGTGGGGAGTTTACAAATTTGAATTTCTGAAATGACTAACTTTAGGAAAGCTGAAGTTATGAAAATTGCATGTAGGTAGCCACAGTTAATGGTGGATAATCTGTATCACATAGTTTCCCAAGTGCTTACTATGCTTAATTTCTTGTCACTGACATTCTAAATTTTCATGTTCTGTGTGTTCGGGGGTTTTTTGGCTGTGGAAGTACCTCACAGAGGTTCTGGTCTGCTGTTTCAAGGATAATGCTTCATAAAGGTGGAATTGAGGAGCAGACTGGACTCTCTTCCCCAGTAAACTTTCTGCTGTGTAGCTTTGTAAAGCAGTAGGCCTAAATAGAAAAGAAGTTCAAAGCAGGCGTGTTAAAAAGAGAAGTGTGGGCCTTTAGACTACAGCAGTTTTCCCATGTAACCTGATTCTGGAACTTGTAAACCCTCAGCTAGTGTAGGTGGAAGCTCAGGCCTTCCTCATGATCTCTCTGCAATATGAAGGTAATGTTTCAAATTGACTCTCTTTTTCTGGAGGATTAGATGTGCCATAGCATGCAGCACTGCAAAACCTGGGACTCCTCCACAGTGGCATCAGTGTGTGGCCACGTGCACACTGCATCTCTCTCGAAGTGCAATATGAATCCACCCGAAGATACTACTATTTGTGTTACTTTAGAAAGCAGGCCTTCAGATTAGCAAAATTCCCATGAATTGGTGAGGAATAATTCAAAGTTAAGTTTCATATTTACTATGGCTTCTGTTCCTGTTTGATCAGTGCAAGAAGACTGTGGAAATTGTGCGTGTGTCCGTATGTAGGTACATATGTATACAGGGAGAACATTATCCCTGTCTTCACCAAGGAACAGGACATGTTGGGGCATAAAGCACCAAGATTAGCAGGGTGACTATGCCCATGCCGAGAGGGCTTGCTATTGGCAAGGTTTATTTAGAGTTTCTAGTGTTAACTTTAAAAACCGTTGGTGGGACCATTGGAGTGGACATTATACTCCTAGGACAGACCGGGGGATTGCTTTTTTTGGGATATTGAATGGTTACGTTGTTGAGGTGTCTGTCCTTCCTCCGGTAAGCTTTGACCCGTCTATGAAATTCACTGAAACAGCGGAAGAGGTGGATGGGCGTCTCTGCGGTAGTGAATTTCTGTAAATGCCATGGGAGTTGACAGCTTCGCAGAGGAGAGATCCACATCAGCGTCCTAGGAGGGAAAAAGGCTTCCACATAATTTTTAGCATTTGATGTGGTCTGCTTATCCAGTCACATTGCATTGGGTTTTAGCTGGTTGCCATTAGGATGAGTAGGGAAGGACTGGGCAGACCGAGAGGACGCGGTAGGGAAACTGCGATGTGCCTGGGGTCAGGTGTGAATGTGTAGGAGGCCAGTTTGTCCGGCTGAGGGAACTTCCCTTCAGGTGTTGTGCTTGTGGCCATTCGTCTTTTTGGTTAGATTTCTTTTTGAACAATGTTGGAAGAAAATAACTTATTTACAAATCCAGGACGTGATATTAAAGTACTCAGTGAGGACCTTATTTTTAAATTATTACTTGTCAATTTAACGCAATGCAAGCTGGCAGTGCTTCTTTAATGAAAGCACTGGATTCTACTAAAGCTCTAATGTAGCACCCTTGTATCCTGAAGATATCCCAAAAAGCCTTTCTTGGAATGAATTATTTACCAGTTGTGCAATAAGCACGTGGGGTTTTTTATCAACCCCTAAAAGCTAAGGGAGACCCACAGAAAGTTACCATTGAAAATCCATTTTTTTTTCTGAAAGAGAGTGTGTTGGCTGGAGCATGGAGGAAGCACTCTTACTTTCTTTGAGCAGCTGTGTAAATTTTGAACTTTGGTCGCACTCTTACATAGGTTGTGAAGACTAATGCAGCACCTGCAATGCTTTGAAAGTTTCCCATGATTTGAAGTAGTTCCTATTTTGATATAAATAGAATTGTTGTTTGGGGTTTCGGGTATCAACTAATGCTTTGTGAAACCCCCTTTTAAAGTTGTGAATAGCTACATTGTGTCACAGAGGTAGCGATTAGCCAAATCATTAATGTGTGTCATTAAGTCTGCTTTGACAGAAGAACAGCTAATAAATCACAAGTAGTTAAAAGATCGGTAAAGGTTAGCGGCTTAGACACACACTGACTGAACAAATCATCACGGGTGGTATAAAGATGTTACTAGTCATCCCTTCTGAAAGGAAACTCTGTCATAAAATTAGCACCTAGGAGCAGTTGTGTGCACCTGAGTCACTTCATTGCAGAGCTCACTATCTTAGCTTAGATACAAGGAGCCTAATCTTCCCATCTGTGTGGGCCACAGAGCTTTCTGTAGCGTTGAGGGTTGCATTGCTGCAGCTCTTCCCTTGTGGTACAGCTGGTGTGTTGTACATGCACTGAAGACCAGCTGGCACAAGAGCAGCAAGCTCAGCACTTCTCAGAAGCATCGACATATCTACATGGATGTTTCACTGAACTGCAACTCATTCCTGGCCACAGACTTTCCTGTCGGTCTGAGCATGTTTCTCTGCAGCATGGAGATGGAAATGCTATAGGAAACCTGACAAAAGTGACTACCAAGAATGTTAACTAATTCATCCAGCCTGTTTCCAGCAGGCCCTTGGAAAAGAGAAGAGCGTGGACTTGACTGTGGGTTGAACAAATCATTGTAGCACAATTCAGACTGGAGATCAGATTGGGTAAATCCTTACTTCTACCCTTCAGCAGGTCAGAATAGATCAACCACAGTTGGATGTGGGAATAGCCTGACATAACCGTATTACTTTAGGAAAAGAGCAGGTGCTTTGTTAAGTTTTAGGAATTAATCATAATATGACTGTTGCACACTTCGTCTTGACTTATCTTAATCGTAAAAGCAGCCCTTCCCCCATTTGTTGCTTCCACCAATTAAAGCTTTGTGTCAGTAAAGGCAAAGCCTTACGTTTGTGTAGCGCGCTGACTTTTCGCTGCATCGTGTAATGCAAATGGCTGAAGTTGGAGAGGTGGCACGGGTACAAAATGCAGGCATGTCCGTAGGCAGTGGTGACTTGATGATCTGCTTTTCAGTAGGGGAAGCCTAGGAGGTTGGACTGTAAGGTATGTAAATGGATGTGCAGAGAACATAGGGAAGGACTTCAGAATCAGCACGTTATACTTTGAGCGCTCTCGGGAGCAAGCTTTTGTCACACCTGGTTTTGGATAGCTGTGTGTGGCAGGAGCCAACCGTGCCTTTGCTGTTGACAGAAGCTATGAGTCTGAAGATGGAGCGGAGCCCTGAAATGGGTGCAGTCCCAGGTACTTGAGGATTGTTTGTCCTACCATGTGATGGGGATGGATGTTTAGTTCTGTGGCAGGTGCATGCCTGTGAGCTGGATCACAGGGTGAGCTTAGGTCCTGGCGTGGTAGATGCGGTCCTATCTGATGTATCTATTTGTGTGACAGGGTAAAGCTGAAGAGAGGAGCCTTGACAGGCAATATGCCTCTGCCTGCATGATCCTATGTGCAGCACGGCACAGCTGGCTTACCCATTCTAGGTCTCCATGTGACCTGTGGTCAGCAGCTCTCATATCTGCTGAGCTGTTCGGTCATGTGGGATCTCACAGCAATACAGCAACGTCATCATTGTTCTGCAAATGTGTAAGGCGTAGGTGGTACTGGTGGAGCTGTGGGTGGCGTGACGTGGAAAGAGCAATGAGGGGTAGCTAGAAATTAGTTTCATGCACAATAAGTACAACTTTGACAGACCTGGTAATTATTGCTTTTTTTTCTCTTTTTAATTGCTTTTAACTAGGTTAAGTCTGTCCTTAAGAACCTAAATTTCTGCCTGCATGGCAATGCTGCATACTTCAGAGAAGAGAACTTGTATAGTGCTAACAAGGACATGGTCAAACAAAGTGCCACCCCTGGTCATTACAAGTCACAGGTGAGTCCAAAAAGTGAATTTGTTTAGGTAAACAGAAATAAATACTTGTGCAATATGTTGGTTTTTCTAACTAAATGTATTGAATAACCACATAACAAAAAAAAAACCCACAACACCTGAAGAGAATGCTACGTTACAGATGGAGGAGCTTTCACAGTTTGTGTCGGTACGGGATCCTCTGTTTGTAGAAGTCAGCTGTTCCTTGTTCAGTCTGGCTTTGAGTGCCTCTTGTCAAGGGCATTTGTGAGACTTACCACAAAGTCTTCTGAAGAACAACTGCTGGAAGTTACCATGGATAAAAAAAAAATCTTTGATTATATGAAATGAATGTATTTAGAGGCTAGTGTTTAAAACAAACAAAAGAAATGGCCCAGTAGCCCATGAGTGTTCTTAACAGAAATGAACCCATATTTTGAACAAGCATCTCCTAAATGTACTGCTTCTACTCCCCACCCCACCTAAAGTGGTGGTTTTTTGTATGATTTTGACCTGAGTGTCTAATAGAGGTTTGACAGACTTGATTCCTTTTTGTCAGAAAAAGAGTTTCTTAATTTTTTACAGCTGAGCAGGAACGTTTCCCTTTGCTGCTGCAACAAGCCTTTTTGATGATATGAAATTGGGATGTAGAAGGAAGCCTCCAGTAATCTGCCATTTTTAGGGTTTTGTCCCTGATATTAAGAGAGATCTGAATAACTGACCTATTTTCTCCCCTGATTTTAGTTTTTTTACATATCCCTGTCACCAGTTTACTCTTGCAGCTGAGTTTCCCAGGTAACCCAAGAAGGTAATTTATAGAATTCTGTTTTTATTTACCCACTAGTTTCAGAGAATTAATAGCAGTGCATTCTGAATGGGTTAACCAGTTTCAGTGTGCTATATATTAAGATGGCTGTAGGTAGGAGTTACTAGAAGTCTGAAGTCAAAAAAACCAAACCAATGCTTTTTCTTACATTTGCTTTATCTTACCAAGAAAAACAAGAAATAAACAAGAAATATTTATCCTGCCAAGAAATCAGAAGAATACACTCAATATAGAAGCAATAATACTGTGCAGTGCTGTCATTTACTGTCGTTATGATAGATGTTTATAAAAAACATCTCCAAGCAGTGCTCTGTAGCAGGGAGTTCCTGTAGTTTTAGGATAATAGACTGTAAAAAGGCGTTTTCCTAATTTAGCTCAAATGCTTTTTGGAAAATGAAGAACTTTCTGTCAGATGGGACCATATGTATGTGTCAATAAAAGTAATTTCTTCTATTTATATAATGAAGCAAATATTTAGCTCTGATTTACATTATTTTTTTAGCTTACAATATATCCTTTCAGAGAATTGTTAGTCTGATGTAAGCCGTAGCCTGTCCTCGCCTCCAAACAGGAGGAGAGTGAAGCCCTGTTGAATTTTTTAGTCTGTGTCCTCTAATGCTACAGTTCAGTAAGGTTCCCCAGCATACCTAGTATCACTGCAAACGTTTCATACCATTGGCATAACGTAGCAGTCTCTGAAAATCCCTCAAACTCCTTCCACTCTGCTTGAGGGGCCTTCACTGCTCTGTCAACAGCTATTACCATCTCAGAATAGACGGTCACAGGCTTGAACTGTTTCAAGTACTTAGCTGGACAGCACAAGAAACAAAATGTTTTTCGTAACGAGAAATATTTGAGTCTCCTGCTGTATTCGCAGTGCTGTTAAATCTCTGGACAGAGGATTTTTTGAGGATCATAGATCTCTGTCTCCTAGCTGCTCATCTTAAGCAGTGGTGGGGAGGCAGAAACATCTCTCTGTGGAAAATTTGTCTGTTATCCGTGTCTGAAGATACGGTGGAGGGCACACCAGCACTTCTGTGCCTCTTCTGTTCATCCTTGGCGGTGCTCAGGACCTGACTGCACGGGGCCCTGAGCAACCTGCTCTGAGCAGGGGCATTGACTCCAAAGGTGCCTTCCAACCTCAGCTGTTCGGAGATCTCTGCCATGCAGGATCCTCTGGTCCCAGTACAACTCACTGATTATCGAGTCCTTTAGATTTCATCTGACTCTATGTGCCTGGCAGCTGTGCTGGCTTAGCACTTGGTGAATGGAAGGACGGCAGGAAGAGGAGTGAGGGAGTAACGGCCTTCAAGGTCTTTGTCCTTGCTGCTGGAGCAGTGAAACTGCGTATGTAGTAACAGCAAATCTTTAGCACACAGCCTGGATGAAGCAGAAGCACAAGGGAGCCAGGCAGCAAAACATGAGTTAGTGCGTAGTAGAGCACAGGGCTCATGTCGCAGGTACCTTAACAGTATCGGTGCCTAATAGCTTTGATACGATTTAGTTTCTTATATATATTTATAGTTGAAATGTTATCATGATACTGATGAAGTTCTACTCATTTATTTCTCCTCAAATAAAAGAAACTTTGGAAGAGCTTCATACAAAGAACTGCATGAGGCTTTTGGAAGTAGCAAGTGGCTGTGGTAAATGCTTCGGTTTGCTTACTCCTCAGTTGTGATGAGCTTCATACAGAAGTTAAAAGCCCTCTGCATGCATTTAAAGACAAGATGTGACTTAATAACAGTGTTAGATGTCTTGGAAAAAAGTGTGTTCAGTTTTGTATGCAGGGAGAGAATTTAGTACGTGCACATTTCCATTTTACAAGGAAGAGCAGAAGCTGTGTCTTGCTATGCTTTGAAAGGGAAAAAAAATCCATCGATATAATGTATCTAAGTTTTAGATGTGGTAAGTTTTGTTGTCGTTTTGAGAGGTAATTCAGTGAGAGCAGTGGCTTTCCCATGATTTGCAGGGTGGAAAGAATGAAGTAAAAACCCTACTGAAGACTGTAGGAGTTTCCTTTTTTTGAGACAGCATTTCATTAATTGATTTTAAAGGTTGGAATTCTGAGCGAAACACGCCTGCGCCTCTGCAGGCAGTTCTTTCTTTGCAAAGCCAGTTATGGAGGTTATCACTGTACCCGAAATTCAGTGAAGAATTTTGAAACTAAAGCAAACTGTAGGGACAACATGCTGTTTTATCGCTTTTTTACTGTAACTTGGTGGTAGTTCATATGTAAAGCATAGACGAGAGTGTCTCAGTTACTTTGAAATTTTGTTTAACAAGGTAGAACGACAGTCTCCAGTGTTTTGGAAGTGCTGAATGATGAGGCTGTATCTAGGGTACATGAAGTACCTCCTGTACTGATCTTTAGTCACATTGTCCTGTACAACTCACATTAACAGTGACTAATGGCTCTGAAAATAAAAGATAAATCCATTTGTTACAGATCCTATTTTTAATCTATGCAAAAATATTTTATACTCTAGCCAAGGAGCATAATTTATCTCAGTGTGGTGATTCCTAGTAGACTATATAAGACAAGGGCCCAGGCATTGACATGTGCTTGTTGATACTGCTAAATTGCTGCTAAAATTTTGGCCTTTGTCAGCTGCTGCTTTCCTAAATGATACCTGTGTGTGGTTCAGCAGTCATTTGTAGCAGATAGTTTGGATACCACCCTCCCTCTGTTCTGTAGGGTAAGAGTTTGCCTGTATCACAGGAGCACTGTCATGCCGGTTAGTGTCTGGGCCAGGAAGTTGTTTTTGTCTCTATTTATTGACATAGATATTGACAGTGTGTGTGTATGGAACGTTACAGAACATGTGTCTAGCCTCTACAGGGTGATGATACCTCTATTTCTGTTATTTAATAGGGATTTGTCTGGATGTGTAAGACAAGTTTATTGCAACTGATAAGCCCTCAGTGTAAGCTCTGCCCTACAGAGTTAAAAGGTGGTTCTGTCCTGCTCGTGGTAGCAGCACACTTGGCCAGGTAATAATTCTTTACCACCTCTTTGGACAAGACCCAGAAAGGGAGATCTTCCGCATCTGTGACAGCTTTCACTAAACCAAATTCCGGCTGAAGATTTGTAGTAAGCAAGAGTTTACTGTTCTACTTTTGAGAAAAGAGGGGAGAGAAAAAAACTAAAATAACTTAGCAGTTTCTCTGTTAAAAGGATGGAGCATGAGACAGTGAAATGATCCATATTGAAGTTTTGTTCTTTTAGTTTATTTTAGATATAAATGACTTTTAAAAAGCTCTAGCTATAAAAACTTATAAAGTGGCTCTAGACAGACTGAATGCACGAGGCTGTATTCTGACAGTGTAAATTTCCCTGAAACCCCCCACTTTCTATTGGCTTTTTCGGGGCTTCAGAGGTATTTCTTCAACAGTAAGCACCAGTCTCACAGAGTTGGCAATATGGTTCCTAGTGACAAGGAAATTCTTATCTCAGAAGCAATAAAATGGGAGTTTAGTAGATCTGTTTAAATGTTTTTAAGTACGTGGACCCAGTCAGCACTGTAGCACCATTTGTTCCTTTCAAGTTGTGTTTTTTAGCCTTTTCAGGAATGTACTGAGTACATGATTGAGATCTTTCTGCAGTTATTCAATAAGGATTTAGTAAATGGTTTCATGTGTTGGATTCAAGGGTAGTTTGACCATTCTGATGAAGGAGCTTTTTTCTTAGCTGGCTTTTTTTACCTATTCCAGCTGTATTTGCAGCCAACAATGTGACAGAAATTAATTTTATCCTCATAGTCCTAAAAAAAATTCTTCCTTTCCCTTCCCAGCAGCCAGGTATCCAGAGTTCAGCATCTTAGGATCTTAGAGTAACCTAACTACACTTTTTTTCTGCAGTGTGTTCAGAACTCTTCCTGCTGCCAGGTTGTACACACGGGACATCGGCCAGCAGTAGCTCTGCAAATTCCTGCTCATTACCTCCCTAGCACTGCGCCTTTCTGCGTCTCTGTAATGAGAGACTTGGAGAGATGGAGAAACCTGCTTAGCAGGAGGGGTTTGCCGGAGGAGTGACATGCACAACATCACCATATTTTTAACCTGTTGCTTTTGTTGAAAATCTTTGACTAACACATCCAGGTGAAGCTGGGGATTGTCAGACGACCTCCAAGTTGTCTCATGGCCTCAGAAGTGATCTGGGTTGTGTGTAAATATATTGGAACTTTGAGTCATTTAATCTGCAGTTTCTTTTCATTCCCCCAGGCATTGCGGTCCAGATATTAATAGGCAGTTTGGTGGCAACTTAATGTGCTCTTTGGGGGTTGAAGATTAAATACATTGGTATTCGTAAGGAAGCAATTCCCTTTGCCCCCCACCCCAAAAAGTTTATTTTTCAAGTTGGCCTACTGACCTTTTTTTTGCCAAGAACACAAAACTAATTCAGAAATTGTTTCAGGAAGATGGACTGATTTACTCAAAGAAACTGAAAGGCAGAATATTCAATGAAATAGGTCTCAAATAGGGAATCCCCTCAATAGATTCTTTTAAAGTCATGTGGTGTTTTCCTTTGTGCTTATAAGATCCTCAGTTCACTAAGAAATGCTTCTAGAATTGGGTGGGAACAGATGCTGCTAAATGTTCACCTTAGGACAATTTTGTTAGTTACTGGCCCCCTCAGGAAGGTGCAAAGCACAGGGCTGGAGACTACAGTCAACTCCAGTCAGCATCCGATCCCACGGCCTCTTGTAGCTACTGATACACCTGGGGTTTTGGGCGAGTTGGATTTTTTTTGTTGTTGTTGTGGTTGTTTTGGTGGGGTATTTTTGTTGGTTTGGGGTTTTGGGTTTTATTTTTTTGAGTCTCTCAAATGTTCTTTTCAGAACCACAAGCACTCCATCTTAACTGGATGTCTTTACTTATGAGTATTAAAGGGCAGCCAGTTCAGTGTTCTATCATAAAAGGTTTGGGTTGTGGTTTTGTTTGTTTGTTTGGTTGGTTTGGTTTGGTCTTGATTTTTAAAGAAAGCTTGAGGTTTTACTCCTAGGGTCAAAAGTTAGTCAACAAGGATCGGGGGTCCTGGTGGTCAAGCTGGCCGTTAATCAGCACCGCGGCCTTGCAGCAGAGAAGGCCACCCCTATGCCAGGCTGTCTTAGCAAGAGCGTAGCCAGTGGGGTGAGCACTGTTATGATCCTCTCAGTTCTGCCCTCATAAGACCACAACTGGATACTGTGCCCAGTTTGGGGCTGCCCAGTACTAGAAAGGTATTGAAGTGAGTCCCACAGAGGCTTCCAAAATGGCTGTGGGCTGGAGAATGGGATGTCCGAGGGGAGACTGAGAGCGCTGGGTCTGATCTGCTGGAGAAGAGAAAGGGAAGATCTTATGGGTGTGTGCAGCTGCCTTATGGGAGGTTATAGAGAAGGTGGTCCAGACTATTTTCAATACTTTCCTTTTTTTTTTTAAACCCAGACTGCAGTTAGTTATTGGAAAAATTTGCCCAGGGAGGAAGTGGTGGGATCTTAAAACTCAGCTGGGCGAGTTTGAGTAGCCTGATCTAACTGGGTCTTCTCTGAGCAGGGGATTAGGCTGGATGACCCCAGAGGCCCCTTCCAACTCAGAGTAAGTTTCTGATATTCTGCTTAAAACTTTGTCAATCACAGTTTCTGTCATGGCAATTCCTAGTTGAGATACCTTGTGAGGTACAGTTTCCTGTGTTACTTAGATCTCCCATTACTTATTCTCTGAATAAATGACTTACCTATAATAGTCTCTTCTGGACCTGTACTTAGACAGATTAGTTTTCTTACCCACACTTTGCTCTGTGAAGTTTACAAATGTCCCTCCCTGCTTACTCTGGGCTCTTTGTTGGAATATTTTGTGTTTTCAGGGATATAGCAGGGATAATTGCTCTGCCCTTTGTTTTCTCGGAAGGGATGTGTATGCCTGTGATGTGCATTTCCACTCATATAGGCTAGAAGATTCTGAGCTTGTGAACTTGACACACAAACACCTACAATGTGAAATATGTAGAAAATTCTTATTATTGTTTAGTAAGTAATTTTTATTATTTACTACCTTTTAGAAGATGCATACATTTGTCAGATTTGGACTACTTTAAGGCAGGGGAGGTAACAAGTTTCAGACTGTATCTTTTTATCATAGCTACGTTTCATTTTCCTGAGACCTTATTTAACTCAAGATCTAAAAGAAAGGGTTTGCTTTGTTGCCTTTACTGCTCATTTATGTAAACATCTAATGTTGAAAATGTTTCCTTCTCTTTTCAACATAGGTAAATAGCAAGAAACAAAAAATGGACACTCAGTTATTTTCCCCATTATTAGGAGCAATTACTAGTACGCCACCTCCGCTAGAATCTTCCCGTCTGTATAGTGACTGGTCAGCACGTGGAGAGGACATTATCTCAAAAACTTCTTTTCAAGACTGCACAAAGAAACGGTATGAGCATCCTTGGTATAATCTTATGGTGGTGTTCTAGAACACTGAAATGGTTATGGAACAGAACAAAGGGGATTCCAGACCTTTTTAGGAAGAGTTTATGGGATAACTAGAAACTCAGTAAATTTTCTTTGCTGTATAATAACTATTATAAAGGTTGTGAAAAAAGGAAGGGGGTCTGTGTGTGTATAGATGTGTGTGTTTACTGGTAAAAATATTTTAAAATTTGGAAAGAACACTACATTTAGGGAATGAAATGGCAAACCACCATATGTAATTGAAAACTCCTTAAGGAAAAAAAACACTCTCCTTCTGTGCCTGCCATCCCTTGGTACTGGAGCTCATAGTGATCCTGCTTGATAATGTAGAGTATTTCCTGGAACACAAACAATGCAGAGTGTGTTAGACATGGGTCGAGTGTAAGTGGTACCTCTGCTGCTGAAAGCATAAATATGCCGACAGCTACTCTTGAAAACACGCCAGCCTACTGTCTTATTGTGTCCTTGATGTAACGCACTCAAGTCCGATTTTATATAATAAAAATAATTTTGCAGTTTTGGATCCTGAATGAATGCAAAGGGTCTTTTGTCACTTGAATCATGAAACATTTTTAGTCCCCTGGAGAAATCCACTCTGCCCAAGTCTTGACTATTACAGGCACTTCTGATCATCCAGTCTTAATAAGGCAGTAAAATTATTAAAGGTAGAGAGAAGGGCAGCGAGGCCGGACAGGGGTTTGAAAGCTTCCATGTCAGTGGAGAGTAAATAAAACTATTCTTTGGTTTTGATAAGTCAGCTCTGCAGAGGAATGATTTCTATAAAATCATGAACGATACGAGGATTGCGAGGAATAGGGAATGATTATTTCACAGTCTAGAAACTAGGGGACATCCACTGAAGTAATTTGTTCTTTCCTTCATATTGGTAATTTTTATAGCTTGGGTACAACAATTGAAATTGTAATGTTTCTGTTGCAGCCTTAGAAATACGTAAACAATGATTTCGCATTAGGCTTCCCACTCTCTTCTTTCCATCTTAATATTATATTGCCAGCACTTGGCATTGCCTTTTCTGGGGGGTTGGTTGGCACAGACTGGCACAGACTGGCACAGCAGCGTTTGACACAGGTGATGATGCTGTTAGCATTTCTAATATCAGCCTCACTGCATTTTTTTTCACTTGCCTAATAAGACAGAGGAAGTTTGAGGTGGGGAGAAATGGTAGTTCACTGGCTCACAAGATGCTGAAAGGTAACAGTTAAGGAAGATACATGCATTGCAAAGATGCTAAATACCATTATTTTTTTGCTAGTCTTCCCTGGAAAGTGTCAGATGTTTGGTCTTAGTATTTTATTTAATAAAAGATCATATAGCTTTACTATTAGCTGTAACAGCTAAGTTTAACCTCTGGCAGTTGAGTAATTAAAATATACAATCGCTTTGTAAAAGCAGCCTTTAGGTTATTGCAAGGTAGCAAATGCAAGGAAGCTGCTTTTTTGTTTTTAAAAAGTGATTCAAAGAATTAAACAACTAAATAGTACTTGTCTGTTAATGATAATCCATGCGTACAGCCATTCTGAGACTGCAGATATGCACTGGTCCTTAAGGTTAAAAAAATCTGGTGTTTTTTTTCTTGTAATATTTTAGGGTGCTTAGTGCCTAACTGTATTAGGTGCAGTACACCTGTGTCATTTTAGTTCCTCTAAGCTGCTTGGGGAGAGCAACTAACTCATCGCTGATTTCTTTGCAGTGTAACTTTGCTCATGCTTTTGTCCTTTTAATTCTCAATTTTCTGGCCATTGAAATTATTCCACAATAAAATCTAGGAGCACCAGTGCCACAAACCTATACATAGGCCTTTTGTGAGACCTGTATTCTGGTGCCATAAACTTCTCTTTAGGAATGTCCATTTGAAAATCCATCCTTGTTCAGCACTAGGTTGGATTAAGTTATTGGCACCTTTAAAGAATTCAAGCATATTCTCGGATGTAGTGTCTCCCCAAAGGAAGGCAATAGTTCCGTCTGATTTCTGTCCTCCAAGGCTGTGGACATGTCCCCAGCTTCAGTTCTAGAGTTAATCACAACAGCAGGG
>VZTV01020936.1:1825-26593 GCA_013400875.1 Anhinga rufa | reverse complement strand
GGGGCTAAACCATGACACAGACACATAAAATGGCATTTTTAAAATTCTAATCAAATTTCAGAGTAAGCCTTAGGGAAGGCAAGCATGGCGCAGCGGATAGACCGCTGCTGTGGGATGCAGGGGCTTGGGACATACTCCTTGCTCTGTGATGGGTGGGGTTTTTGTAACTCGGGATTTTCTCTTTACTGATGCAAAACACCACCAAAGCATCATCCTACCCCATCGGAGTGGGTAGGTTCACAAAAGAGCATCACTTTGAGATACAGCGCTGGTGTACTACGAAGGCTACGGAAGTTTAAGGAGCTCAGGAGAGAGCAGCCGGCAAACATTCACTGAGCTCACCCATTTCTCTATCACGTGTCCTAGAATGTCTGCGCAACCTTCGTCCCCAGAGATATTTGGAAATTGAAGGGGAAAGACTCTGAGCAGTCTGAAAAGACTCTAACGTGACTTCAGAACGGCTGGAGCAGGGGCTCAGGGCAGAGACAGCCCCAGAGCCCTTCCAACCCCCATTATTCTCTTTTTTTACCCAGATGGCAAGTTCTCCTGGTAGCTCACCTTCCAGAGAACCAGTAACAACACCCCTATAATCAATCACTGTGGCAGTTCAATAAGTCCTTTGTTAGTCTCTGTGCCCCATATATAACAATACTTGCCTACTGCTGCTAAGAGATTTTTTTAATGAATGATTTATTTCCTAAATGATATCCACCAGTGAAAAGAAAGTATGTGACAGAGGATTCAACACACCAGGTTTAAAAACAAAACGAATCAGGAAGAGCCTAAAAAAATGATGTCAAATCAGAAAACATAGGGGAAAATCCCCACCTATGAGTTTACTAGGCTCTTGCGCTCAACATAAGGCATCGCAGTGGAAAGCTGGCGAGGGCTGCATGGCACAGGCCCCGCAATTTTGACATTTCTGGTATTGACACCATCCACTGAAGCAGCCAAAATAGCACAGCCCATGACGCTACCATTGAGAAGTCAGTTTTCAACAGATAGCTTCATAAGGCAATATAAAATAAACGACCGAGAAGGGTGCTACTTTCCATCACCGCAGCAAAACTTAAAAACTCCGTGCCGCTGCAGGGAGGACCACACACCGAAAGAAGGGTAAGGACATACTCACATTTCTCCCGTTCATCTGCGGGTTGACTGAGCTTCCAAATATCATAAATTCTGCTCAGGCCAAAACGGGCAAGCCCCTAAAACGATCAACAATTTATCTTATATACAGGAGTAAAGGTCCTGTCTAATGTTTCTAGATAAGCTAGCAGGGCCCAGTGGTTATTGGGGTTAAGAGGGAGGGAAGAAGGGAAATGTACTGAAGAAGGGGAAGGAAGCTGGTTTTCCAAAATCCCTGGGGCTGTAGCGCAATCAAAGGCAGCTGAAAAAGCAATGATCCAGCCCACTCTGCAGATGAACAGAGGGAAGAGAACACGACATTGAGTGGCATTACAACAGAGCTACAGTAGAACATTATAATCAAAGTCTTTTCAAAGAAAAAAAAAAAAAGTACAGTGTTTTCCCATTCCCTAACAAAAAAGAGGTTTGGGTTTTGGCCATTTTAGCTTCCAATAGTTGCATATTGCTTTGTTAAAATTAACTTTAAAAGTCTGTTGTGCCATAAATACTGTCGGCCTACTGACTACACCCTGTACTGCGGAAGAGCCAGCTCCAGACACGGCTGCATCATCTTTCCTGAAGCGATGGGCTACCACGATGACAATAAACTTGCTAAACTGACTGTAAATTATTCAGTTTCAATGTAAACTGGAACAAAAGGCTTTGCTTTGGCAATTTTTACTCAGAAAGCTTCCCCCCCCACACACCTTGTTTCCAAATATAGTTTGTTTTCGTCTATCAAAAGAAGCATGAATTCAGCCTGAATTTAGACTTATTCCAAACTGCAAAGGCAGACAAGGATTTTGGTACTGGGTAGACAGTTCAAACATTCATTCCACTGTAACATGCAGTTTCCCAGTGGAAAAAAGAAATTAAAATATCAGCCTAAAATTCAAAAGACCAGGCCCTTCCTCAAGCACATTCAGCACTAGGACAACTGTTCACGTGCTTCTACGTTTCTGGGCACAGAATAATATCTCAAATTAAATCACAGGTATTGATGAGTCAGAGTTTGAAGACTAATGACTAAGGCTTTGGAAATGTGGAGCCTTATTAAAGCTTCCCTGCAATTCAAGCACGTGAATTTCAGTGGACACGTACACACACGCACTCTTTCTTCAGATACGTGGGTGCTTTTCGCAGATGAAAATTCAGCGCAAACCTCAGAACTGTTGCTCCCTCAAGGAGTTAACATTGCTGAAAATCCCAGCCAGCCGTGCCCTGGGCTGCATCCCCAGCAGCGTGGGCAGCAGGGCGAGCGAGGGGATTCTGCCCCTCTGCCCCGCTCAGGTGAGACCTCCCTGCAGCGCTGCGTCCAGCTCTGGAGCCCCCAGCACAGACAGGACATGGACCTGCTGGAGCGGGTCCAGAGGAGGCCACGGAGGTGATCAGGGGGCTGGAGCACCTCTGCTATGGAGACAGGCTGAGAGAGCTGGGGGTGTTCAGCCTGGAGAAGAGAAGGCTGCGGGGAGACCTTATTGCCGCCTTCCAGTGCTTAAAGGGGACTATAGGAAAGATGAGGACGATCTCTTTATCAAGGCCTGTTGTGACAGGACAAGGGGTAATGGTTTCAAACTAAAGGAGGGGAGGTTTAGACTGGACATAAGGAAGAAATTTTTTACACTGAGGGTGGTGAGACCCTGGCCCAGGTTGCCCAGAGAGGTGGTCGATGCCCCATCCCTGGAACCATCCAAGGTCAGGTTGGATGGGGCTCTGAGCAACCTGGTCTAGTTGAAGATGTCCCTGCTCACTGCAGGGGGGTTGGACTAGATGATCTTTAACGTCCCTTCCAACCCAAACCATTCTCTGATTCTATGATTCTATCTACAAGTCCAAATATCAGCTTTAGCTTCAACCATTGTCTTCGTCTCTCAAGACAGTTTGAAAAAATGTTTGTTCTCTCAGGGCACAGCCAACTGCCTTTCATTGCTCTTTACACTCAGCCTGCAATTAGAGCTGGTTTTTACTTCCCTAATGCAGGAATGCTGTGCCACTGCCAGCAGCCAAAGGCAGTCAGTAGCGCTCCATCTAATGCAATACTTGCAGCGACTTGTTACAGCTGTATATCACTGTGCCCCTACCCCATCCTGCAGACTGGAGCTGCTGCCATCTCACCTGAGCCTGATGAAAAAAGGGACATATAAGCCTAAAAAGGGAGCCTTGCCTGCACAGATTTGAGGAACAGCTGCTCAAATAACCCTCAATAACCGTTCCCCACCCACAACAGATTGCTGCTTTCTCCGTGAATATTAACTTTACACCTGGGTGCTACAGACAATAGCAGGTCAGCCACACCTATTTCAGAACACGTGTAGGTGTCGCTTGTACAAGTGCTAACAGGCTTGGGGACTTGAGGTTGGGACTTGAAAGACACCTTGGCAATTTCCCCTTACCCCAATCACGTGTATTTTAATCTGCCTCTCTCTTCCAGTAAGTTTCACAGCATCCTCAAACACGTTAAAATTGCTTCGTGATAAGATTGCTATCTTCCCTTCCATGCTACCTCTCACATCACCTGTACAAAGAAAGTCCCAGTTAGCCACGCCAGTTAGAAAGCAGGTATCTAAAAGATAAAGATCTTCATAAATCAGGATTAATCCTGACACACTTTGTTTATTATGCAGTAGCTCTGTGACTCCCAGTCACTGAACAGAGCTGACCGGTACACTGACATGACTTACCCTTTTGGTTTCCACCCACTAACGTCTTATTCCTGATCCTCTTGCAGACATCCAGAACGGTTGCTCCAACGTAAGCTATTTCAGGACCAAATCTGAAACTCTATATGGAAAAATGAAGAAAACAGCAGGAAAAGGAGAGGAACTTGTTAAAACCTATGAAAGTATTACTATATATGGAACTATACAATTCCCACCAACCTTCTGGACAGTGTTTCTCTTAGAAAAATCACCCAAATCCCCCCAAGCTATTCCTAGAAACCCTGGTCACTCTTACACCCAAGGCGACAGGAACTGTGATGTGGGATGGGACTATCACACAGGGCAAAACGTGGTTTCCAGCCTCTCCACCCCAACAGCTGCCACTGCCAAGACTCTTCCCCAGTAAGTTAACACAACATGGCATGTTTGTCCTGCAGCTGGGCAGGGGCTAGAGGTGGCGGGAAAGCAGCCAGGTCCCTCACTTGGCTGGGCTGCTGGACCACAGCAGCAGAGCAGGGCTGGACGTTGCTCCTTATGATTTCCTAACCTGTAGGTCTGGGGCCAACAGTCAAAGCACCATGAGGTCAAAGCCATAATCAAGTTTCACTAACACCATGATTAAAAAACACCAGCGCCTAGCTGAGCATGACACCTCCACCAGCAAAGAGAAGTGGAAAATCTTGTTACCCCAAAAAACTCCAGAAGCAAGGTGATGCAAGGCTGGTCCCAAGGCTGTCACAAGACGTGCCACTGCAAATAAACACAGTCTCTGCTCCTCCGTGCCTGACCCTAGCTCCTGCCCCTTGGCAAGGCTGCCATGGTGCAAGGGGAAAAGCCAGCTCAGGTAGATGGGTGTTTTGGTGGCCGTTCTAGCTTAGGAACTGGTTACACTACAGCTTGTATTGCTGGTTTAGGCTGATTCATTCTGCTAAGATTCCCAAAGGCATAGTTCCTCCCTTATATCAGCTGTGAGAATTGTGTAGCCAGGCTAAAAATCTCTTCAGGGGGAGCTTTCAGTTGGCATAACAGCAAGTTAGGTCCTGGAGACACAAGCATCACTTGTGCTGAAAGAAGGTGGGAGCTCTCTGCCAGGGCAAACTCAGATCAGCTGAAGCTGCTCATGAAAATTATGCCCTTGGCAGACAAACAGGGCAGGAGATATCACAAAGGGGCACTGGTGGGGCAGAGGTGGCAACGCTGGAGTTTACACAGAGCCAGAAAAAAAGATTGTGTGTACAGCCAGCAAATATGTCCTCCTTAATCAATGTGATTTTATTTCAAGGTCATTGACCAGAAGAAAATTCATCTTCTTGCTCCTAACTCCTTCATCTCTCTGCATGGGACCCAGTGTCATAGTGACTGGCAATATGAGCAAGGAGGGTATCTGTCCCTGCCCACTCAGCTGGAGCTGAGATCTAACCCAGAGAAGAGGGGATCTCAGAAAGCCATATACGAAGGTCTCTACCCCAGTTCCCATTTCTCAAACCACAGGGCTTTCCTAGTGATGGGATCACTCTACTAAGAGGCACAAATTTGCTCTGTAGCACAGAGTGTGAACAGCAAAGCGTGTCACTAATCCAGGCAATGCAAACACTCCACCGTGACAAACACAAGAAGTCTGGCTGTTAGATGCCTTTTGAAGAAGGATGTGAAACATTTTCCACTGCATTAGGGATCTGTACAGGGAAGGACAGCAGCAGACCCTCATTTTACCTGTGTGAGGTAGTAGACATGGGTGTGATGCACTGAGTAGAGGCTATTGACAGCACCTCGGAAGGTGTAGATTTGCTGGTGAGGGTCTCCTACGAGGATTATGCCGCACGTCTGTGACAGCACAATATCCATGATGGCTGCAGGAAAACATTGGAGCATTAAGAGGGAGCCTGCTCATAAACCAAGAGTGAACTGTACAATATCTCTTGCCTGATGACTCACAGCATTTCAGAAGAGGTCAACACAGCTGCAGGAGACAAGTTGGGGAGAAGCAAAGGGAAGCATGCAGCTGACTGGGAGCTCTACAAATATCCTACCTCTATTTTAGTCTGATGGTATGTTTTTCTGGACTGTAGCTGCACAGCATCTTAATCCCACATGTGTGAGCCCAGCACAAGTCCACCACCCATCCCCAGTGACCCGGATGCGCTGCATGTGTGCACACTGACTCAGTGCACACCTCAGAAAGCCCTTCGGTCCACTTCAACCAAGCCTGTCCAAGGTTCAGTCATGCTGGCGGAGCAACCACTTGCATCACACTCAGCTGCAAAAGCACAGCTGAACCCCTGCAAGACCAGGTGTCCAGTGAATACAGGTGGGAGATGATCTGATGAAGCCTTTGAGCTGATTTAATATCCACTGAAAAGGCCTTCTTCTACCCGCCCCCCCTTCTTTTGCTCCTCAGCACACAATTCGGTCCACTTAGATCCCTCTGTGGAATCAATTCAACTTGCTTTGCAACAGGGAGCTGCTCCCCACATCCCTGGCAAAGAAAGCCGGCAGCTTTCTGCTACATGACTCAGGAATCCCTGGGATGGTGCAAGGAATGGGCAAGACTTGCACCCAGTGCCAGGATGAGATGGAGCAGCTCTGCTGTTCTGATAGCTGACCCATTTAATATGTCACCACTCTTGTAATAAACCACATCCTCAGCTATGCTGGTATTCTGTTTTTCCCTGGTAGCAGCAAAGCAATAGCAAAAGGGTCTGGATGGCATGTCTGGATGCCCAAAGCAACTGAAAACAACCCCTCAAGCTGATGCATGTGTATTCTTGTAGCCTGCTTACAAGCTGCCTTACCAAATTTGCACGGATTGGGGACCAGGATCTGGGTCAGTTAAAATGTTACAGCTGAGGGGCAAAATTTGTTTTAATTGTGCTACTTCTCACGCACCCCTGAGCACATGAACATCCTCTCTGTAAAGTGCTTAGGAGACAGAACAGGAGACAGCCTTCCTGTCACTGCTCACCTGGAGTGCAGTCCTGTGCTTCATCAACAAAAATGGCATCATATCCCAAGAGCTGAGGCTTGCTGAGCTGCCAAAGTTTCAAATACCCTGAGAGAATGAACAAGCCATGTCAGTGAGAGGGTAAGTTTCTCATCATAAAACATCACGATCTTTAAAACAAGACAATTAAAAAAAAATGTTTCTGGCGCTACTTCTTGCTTGGAATTTGCATGATGTTTGGAGGGGTTGATAAAATCTCTCTTGCTCCCAGATGTTGCTCTGTCTCCCTTGGCTGTATGAAGGATGAAAAAAAAACCCAACCCAAAACAACCTGACTGCACTGGAGGAGGACAGCTACACCGATGACTCCAAAGGTCTTAACACGCAAAGAAAATGACAAGGAAGAAGGTTTTCCCCAGTACGAACCACCTCTGGTACTATCTGCACACATGCTAGGAAGCAAGAGGAAAGGACATGCTGGCAGCAGCAAGGAACAAACACTCGCTGTTAGCACTCATCCGCCCGCTCTTATTTCTAGTATTTTGCTGCCAATTACACACAGCTGAACAGTTTCACTATCTTCTGAGGCTGCACAGGAGAAATGAACAAACTTCCAGCCTTCGGGCCTGTTCTGAGCTCCCTGGTGAGCTAGTGGCAGGAGAACCCAAATTTTATACTTTTTGATGCTCATTCCTGGTATGCAGCCAGAAACAAGAAGTGTGAATCTACTCAGTTTTCTACTACAGCTCTTTATCTGAAGGCTATTTGACATCTGTCCTCTCTTACCATCAGGGGTTATCTTGTATTTCTTCTCTACGTCTCCATCCAGCTTCTTCATGTTGTGCCATATTGCTTTTGCCTCTTCCACATTGATCTAGAAAGAGAAAACAGAAGGGTCTGGAGAGACAGTCCGGGTATGGCAGATCTTGAAAGGCTTCTCTGAAGCCTTTTCCCTCCTACTTCTCTTCTGTGTCACCACCAGTTAACTTTTTCTCCTCAACGCAGTCTTTTCCCAATGCAGCCCTCTGAAAAGAACATTTCTTTGGCTCAGCTATTAGGACAGGATAACGCAATACCCCCTAGCTTCTGCACATTAACACAAACTCTGTGTTTATTTTGACTTCTCCAGACACCTTGCAAGGTGCTTAAAGGTATTTAGTATTTTGAGGCTGTTAATTCATTCCCTGCCAGAAATAAAGACTGCAAATTGGATTTCTGCTACCTGGGCTGGGTCTGATCGTATGTGATCAATGTGGAGCAGAAAGGCTAATTTTCTCCCCAGCTCCAGCCCACGTTGTTTGCGATGTCAGTGCTGTCCTTTAAGTGTTGCTAAGATGTCTACTCTAAATGAGAATTTTGGGGTTTGGCTCTGCGTATCAAAATGACTACAAAAATGTTTATTGCCTTTACATGTAATATCACAATGCCATTCAGGCACCGATATAAATGCAATCTTTTCTCTTTTCCTTGTAGGGAAGAGATATCTGCACTGAGCAGCTCTCTCAGCTCCCTCTAGAAACCAGCTGTGCAAACAGGAAAAACAAACAGGCCCACCCAACTTCTTTGGATTTGTCACCAGAGGAAAAAAATATTTTGTCAGTCAGTCAAAAGTTGTAAGTCAGTTCTTGCAGCTGAAGCACAAATACCTGTGAACTATGAGAGATGTGAGATAACTACAGCCCCTTCTAAACCTTGCAGCCCAAGTCTTGTTTCAACTCAGATACTCACTTCCTTTTCTCTTTGATTGACAAATTTCCTGTTGCCATGAGTGTTTTTGAACCAAATAGGAGTGTGCTCTTCACAGATCTCTCTATGTGAAGAGGCAAAAAAGTTTTCAAGTGTCTGCAAGACTGTTTTCCCTCTTATGAACGGAGATTGTCCCTCGTAGTTCTGGATAAGGAAACTCATGGAGTAAGCTGACATCTTGGAGAAGTTCAGCTTGCCTTTTTCTTTATAGCTGTGCCACAGATGACAAAAAGAGAGACATGTTGAAACACACATGAAAAGCCTACTGCAAAAGCAAGCTCACTTTTGCTTCTGTTGCACACTAACACTTGCAGAAGCTCTGTTTTACGCACCCACTTTGACCTAGTAATGGAATATCTTTAAAATCTGCACACATTTATCATCACTATATTTCTGGTAGAAGCACAAACTTGTTCATTTTATAGATTTTATAGATGAAAAGTCAAGCCAGAGAGCTATTCCCATCATTCACCCCTGCAATTACAGATTGTTTTCAGAGCCAGGTAAGTGGATTCCCCTCTTCCTCCATGTTGTGGCTCATTTTCTCTTCTGTCTGCAGTTTAGATGTCCCAATGTAATTGGTGAATATAATAGAATACAATAGACTATTTCAGTTGGAAGGGACCTACAATGATCATCTAGTCCAACTGCCTGACCACTTCAGGGCTGACCAAGAGCTGAGGCGTGTTATTAAGGGCATTGTCCAAATTCCTCTTAAACGCTGCCAGGCTTGGGGCATCAACCACCTCTCTAGGAAGCCTGTTCTGGTGTTTGACCACCCTCTCAGTAAAGAAATGCTTCCTAATGTCCAGTCTGAACCTCCCCTGGTGTAACTTCGAACCATTCCCATGTGTCCTGTCCCAGGATCCCAGGGAGAAGAGATCAGCACCTCCCTCTCTGCTTCCCCTCCTCAGGAAGCTGTAGAGAGCAATGAGGTCACCCCTCAGGCTCCTTTTCTCCCACCTAGACAAGCCCAGTGTCCTCAGCCGCTCCTCACAGCACATGCCTTCCAGCCCTGTCACCAGCTTCGTTGCCCTCTTCTGGATGCATTCAAGGATCTTAACATCCTTCTTAAATGGTGGGGCCCAGACCTGCACACAGTGCTCGAGGCGAGGCCGCAGCAATGCTGAATACAGAGGGATGATCACCTCTTTTGACCAGCTGGTTACGCTGTGCTTGATGCACCCCAGGATGCAGTTTGCCCTCTTGGCTGCCAGGGCACACGGCTGACTCCTATTGAGCCTGCTGCCAACCAGCACCCCCAGATCCCTTTCCGCAGGGCTGCCACTCATCTCCCAATTTATACTCTTGCCCAGCATTACTCCATCCCAGGTGCAGAATCCAGCAGTTTGTCTTGTTAAATTCCATCCTGTTAATAACAGTCCAATGCTCCAATTATCTAGATCCCTTTGCAAGGCCTCTTGTCCTTCAAGAGAGTCAACAGTGCTATGGTGGTGGTGTCAGAAACTGTATCATTAGAACAACTCAGGTTAAGAAACCCCCTTCTCTGATAAAGAAAAGCAGCCTTTAGAGTGGTTGTACCATAGAAGTGTAAATGGGAAAAAGCCATTTTCAGTGGCTTTCTACCTCCCTGTGAAGTGCTCCTTCGCTGCAAACACAGGCAGGATGAACGGCCGCCAAAACAGCAATGTCAGCACAGTCTATGCCAGAGCAGGGCAATGAGTCTGCCTCCCCAGGCTCACATCGATGCTAAAATCACTGGCCCAAACAATCTGAAAGAACTTGGAAACCGTAAATCATGGTCTGGCTTGAAGCAAGTGAAAGAAATAATTTCTCCCATTATGTTTGCTTCCTCAAGTCCTGGAGGCTTACTTCAAAACTAGACCTTCCTTTTCCTGACATGTCTTTTTCCTGCTCCACTGACCTTCAGTGAAGCAATCTAAAATCCCCACTCACTGTTTGCCGACACTTTCAAATGCCAACGAATGGAAAGTCTTGCACGTAACATTTCTGGGGAAGACACTTTTCCCCCTCTCTACAACAGCTTTGTTAAATGCCACGTAAAGGAAATTCAGATCAGCAAACTTCTCCGCATACTTGACCAAGGTTGAGGTCTTTCCTGTACCTAAAGAACAGAAGAAAGTAAACAAAAAGCATCCAGAGTCAGGTATGAATGAATCCGCATGCTTCTCATCAGCTTTACTTTCCCCCTCCTGCTGTCCTAACTGCACAGTAGACTATCTGCAACTAATGGGAATTTATTCATTGACTCAACTGAAATCAGCAGAAGCTGTGGAGCAAAGTAGCTTTGAAAAGTTAGTCTGCAGTCAAAAAACCTTTAAAAAAAATCTTTTTTATCACCCAATATTCTAGAAGTCTGTGAAGGTACTGGTTCTCTTGAAAGACAGCTTGGTAAATGAAATGTTAAAATTGTTCTTTTGAATGATTCATGAGCTCATTTCCTTGTAAGATCTCCCACCCACACCTCATGGTAAAGTTTCTTCACTCATGGAGCAGCAATCACAACAGAAACCTGAGACAAGAAGGGCTCTGTACATTTCCTTCGTTGCCCCTTTTCATATCCTTGGTGGTGATGCAGTGTCAGCAAACTTTGTCACCTTGCTCTTCACACTTCTCCCAGATGACTCATGAATGTTGGACAAGGCAGGTCCCAGCACAGCTCTCTGGAGGACTCCAGTGGTTACCACTCTCCGTGCGGAAAAATGACCATCTGCTTCTACTTTTGCTTCCTAGCTTTTAACCAGCTATTCACCCACGAGGACCATCTTTTACCATTTTGCCTGGTACAGACATTGCTCTAGCCAGTAGATTGCTCCCATGTCTCCCTGTATAACTCCACTGCCACAGCAGCTTTCACACTCAGCTACTGGTTCAGCCACTTGACCCTTGAGTTCCTTTACATCTTCTGGGTGATTCAGTCCGGACCATGAAACAAACAGTACCAATGCATATTTGATCCGTAACCTTTCCCGTGTGAATGTGAGACTGACCCTCTGGTGGATCCCCTACTCCGAGGCCGGTCCTTTCCAAGATCTTCTACAAGGAACACAGATTTAGCTTTTCTGCCACCACAGTGTTCACTCTAAGGCATCCTTTACACTGCGGTTAGCTAACAGATGCTTTGGCAAGCTTCCTCGTCTACGTGTTTGAAGAAGTATTACAAGTCTTTTATGCTTTTTGCCAGCAGTTCCTCGAGCTCTTTTTCTGCCTCGCCTTGTTGCAGTTACACATTACCTGTCTAAGCTCATGAGCGTTCCTGCTTTTGTCATTTGAACACAGTGACTTTGTACAGAGATAAGAAACCACCATTAGTGGCTTCTGTACCGTGGTGCTTAGCTGTACGTGTCCTTCCCTTTACCTTTCGGGCAGAGAGCATGCATTAGCTCTGAGCCCCCAGTGCGGTGTCTTTAAAGGAAACTCTCTGCAAGTGCAGAGAAATTATTTACTTTTCCTTTTCTTTTTAAATAGGTTCCCTCAATTTTATGCAATTTCCACTTTTCTTGGCTTGTGTTGCTCTTAGAGAGGTGCTGAATCTAAACACATACGAGCGACTCCGTCTAGTGGCCTGTGGACAGTAACACTGCAAAACAGGCTCAGCATGTGACTAAGCAACACACAGAGAGTTGCTTCTCCTCTCCTGGGTGCCCTGACAAGCTGCTCTGGGCAGTCATCGACAGCGCCCAAACACTCGGGTTTGGTGTGTTCAAGTATGATATTCACCCAGCTTGCATGGGAGTAAGCACCACCATGCTTCCCATTCCAGAACAAAAGCTTGCTCTGATTTTTTGTATTGATTAAAAGTATCCACACAGCTCCTTGGACAGAAGCAGGGAGGGAATGAGCTGAATTAGAAGTTACACATGTATTCTTACAACATAATTTTTAGGTCTTACCTGCAAATGCTATAATTTTCACTATATGACCATGCTCAATTTTGTGATTCAAAATCCTTTGCTGTTCATGGGTCAGCTTTACTTCAGGCAGACTACTATAAATAGAAAAAAAACAGAGCAAAAGGACCTAAGAAAATAAATCCTTCCACATAAAACAAACAAATCGGCTAACAGGAAAAGAAAACCAATGAATGGTTTATGCCATCCCACAATCAGGAAGGTGGCACTGGAGCAACTTGGTTATTGTACAAATGAGAAAAGAAGGGAATAAGAAAATATTGGAGATAGCAAAAATAAAAATAAAAGTTTGGGGAAGGTTACACAGGAAAAGATCTTCCTAAGGGCCCTAAGCCATGCTTTAAAAATGGATTTGGCACCCTGGCTCCCTAGGCTTATTGAAAGTAAACAGTAACTTGGGTTTGGGGTGTTTTGTTGCTTTTGAGAGCATGTACCTTAAATTGCTCTCCAATTTCTCAGCACATAGGTGAGATCAATTATCCTTGCCTCTCAGGGAGCTAAGACCTTTAATTAACATTAAGAAAGGCATTCAGCGCTCCTGGCTGGAGTGCAATTGCTTTATTCATAAAGGTCTGAAATCTGTAATCAGCCAACAGTGTGAACCATCTCTTTGCACAGGGTCCTCCTGGATACCATGTGTAAGGGCAGAAAGCCTTGTTTAAGTATCCTTGACATTTCACAGCTGGCAGTTAGATGGCTGCCCCCAGGACGCATCTTTTACTGAACAAGCAAAATCTGCTCAGAAAAAGACTTTGAATGGAGGGGTAGAATGAAAGGGCTGGGAAACCAAGAAGCACTGAAACCCAACATCTGTTTACCTTTGATTTATTTATTTTTTTTTTTTACGACCTCTCTCTCTCTTGAACCTCGGGTCATCGGTGATTTTATTGGATTTATCTTTGCTAGACCTCTGTGACAGATGAAAGCGTTAGTGTTCCCCTTCTGTAGGCAAGGACAAGGAAGCTAAATGACTCAACACAGGATAACTGCAGCAAAAGGGGAACCAAGCCTGGATCTCCACAGGCCAGGAAAGCGTTTCACTCCTTACTGTCCTTCCTTTCTAGGCAGCAGCTACCAACCAATACTAATTTATAACAGCTATATATATATATATAACAGTTAGTATATAACAGTTATCCAACAGGATCTAGAAAACAGGAGCCAAATCAATATCCTGCAGCTGGTATCTCGTTTCCTCCCGTGCACAGAGAGCAGTGTTTGTAAATGAACAGCCACATTATTTGTGCTAAGCCACCAGCAAGCCAGCCCCCATTTTGGGGGGTGTTCTAGAGGAATACACTGTTATAATTAAAGCAGGCACTCTCCCCTCCTTCCAGAACTTCTTATCCTTAGGGAGAGTGGTGATTTGGGAACATATTTTGGGGTGATTTGGGCTCTGCGAAATTTCAGTAGCTGTCACACTGGAGCGCACAGAACTGTGTTCCACTGATGCATAGACCCATCGGTGAATAATGACTTTTAAATTCAGTCAGTGCTTGGTAATTCAGTCTTTACAGATTCTTATTCTGGTTTTCCTCTGAGAATTCAGGGAGAAGATGGCACAGAGCAGAATAAGGTTTTGTACTAATCCTTATGAACCTCAGAGTCTTGTCAACCAGTATCTGCCATGAAACGTTTGCTCCTCCTCCAAGGTTTATCACTCTACAGTAAAATAGCATTACCTGGACCATAAGTCTTGTCTGCAGCGTGAAGCCAGTGTTTCCTCTTCTACTGTTGGCATAGTTACAGAAGAATTTTCCATCAGATACAAGCAGTAGAAAACATTGTAATGGATCCTGGTAGAAAGGAGAAAAGAGAATCTATCACTGAGAAATCATCAGTAACAAATTAAACATCTGCAGCCACCTAACAGACCGCCAACATCTTGAATACTTCCAACAAAACAATGCACAAAGCCCCAAGCGCTCAGGGAGTTGCAGGAGACTATTAATGTTTTAAAGTGCAGTTAGTTATACCTTGAAAAGTGACTGCAAAGGCACCATGGGGACAGCTCTGTTTGTGGCCTCTCCCTCACTCCTGCTAGGTTTGTGTTTCAAGGTCTGCCACGCAAACATGATCAGAATCCATGGGATCCTTTTGCTCTCCTGAACCACTATCAGCAATGGGGCCTGGGGGAGCCTGAGAGAGAATTTGGGCTAGTTTAGGCCTCTAAAATGAACCAGTTTTATCAACTGCCTTATGACGATTTTATACAAGTGTGTTAGCCCTGACAATACTTCATGGTGCTTTGTTGCTGCAAAGAGAAGAGCACAGCAACTCTTAGCTTTAATTACCCTGGCAACAGCTGGTTTAAAATTAACCTCCATCGTACATCAGGGTTGACACCACTGTGGTTTTACCTCTTTTAGTGCAGCTTTGTTCCTGTGACTGAACATCTGCCACCGCAGGCCATGCTCCAGGACAGACTTTGTGTCTCACATTAGGTGACCTGCACCCTCAGACTTACTAGTTGCTCTAAGAGCTGCAAATAGGTACCAGACAGTTCCCTGAGGGTACATTTCCTCCTTACACCCTAAATCACAACCCTCATGGGGTCTGAAGAGATAATGGCAGAAGAGACATGGTCATTCCTAGTTCATAGAATCACAGAATCATAGAATGCCCTGAGCTGGAAGGGACCCAACAAGGATCATCAAGTTCAACTCCTGTCCCTGCACAGACAGCCCCAAATTCACACCGTGGCTCTGAGGGCCTTGTCCAAGTGCTTCTTGAACATCGCCAGGCTGGGTGCCGTGACTGCCTCCCTGGGGAGCCTGTTCCAGCACTCCACCACCCTCTGGGGGAAGGACCTTTCCCTGATACCCAACCTAACCCTCCCCTGGCACATCTCCCTGCCATTCCCTCGGGTCCTGGCCTTGGTCGCCAGAGAGAAGAGATCAGCGCAGAACAATTCCAAGAGGAACATAATTGCTCATGAGCATATATTCACTCTATATAGAACCATAGACTCATTGAGGTTAGTAAAGATAGAATCACAGAATCACAGAACGGGAGGGGTTGGAAGGGACCTCGAGAGATCATCCTGTCCAGCCCCCCTGCGTGAGCAGCANTCCAACTGTTAACCCAACACTGCTTAGCCCACCACTAAACCATGTCTGTCATCACCATGTCTACACATCTTTTAAATACCTCCAGGGATGGTGACTCCACCACCTCTCTGGGCAGCCTGTTCCAGGGCTTGACAACCCTTTCAGTAAAGAAATTGTTCCTAATATCCAATCTAAAACTCCCCTGGCACAACTTGAGCCCATTTTATCTTGTCCTGTTGCTTGTTACCTGGGAGAAGAGACCAACAACCACCTTGCTACAACCTCCTTTCAGGGAGTTGTAGAGAGTGATAAGGTCTCCCCTCAGCCTCCTCTTCTCCAGACTGAACAACCCCAGTTCCCTCAGCCGCTCCTCATAAGACCTGTGCTCCAGACCCTTGACCAGCTTCATTGCTCTTCTTTGGACACACTCCAGCACCTCAATGTCCTTCTTGTAGTGAGAGGCCTAAAATATATATTACATATTGCCGTGCCTAGAAAGAGAGAGGCAGGCAGGCGGGAAGCATCTGCCCACTCCCTACCTGTTAGTGATCGCGATGTTCTTCTCTCTCATTGCATACAGAAGTGTGGTGATGCAGTAGAGTGTCTCAGTCACTTCCACAACAGAGAGCGTAGAGCAGGGTCTCTGCAGACATGCCATCAGCCTTTGGATGTCGCTGACACCATTGGAGAAAAGCACCATGACTGCAATTATGGCCCACATGTTCTCAGGCTGGTATAGGCAAAAAGAAAGAGTAAGCATGAAGCTTTGAGCCTTTAGGAGCAGGGAAACTCTGCTTCAACACTGGAAAAACACTTACGCCATGATGAATAATAAATCCTATTCAGCCACCCTGAACAGTACCAACTAGCACTCCAAAGGGAAAACTTTAGATGCAGGAGAGCAGATATGACCTTAAAGCACCAGCGGTTGTTAAACCTTTTAAATAAACCAGTTAATAGCTGTTAAACCTACCCCTGTCTTGCTCTGTAAATGCGGCAGTTTGCTGGCGACGCAGGCTTCAGCCTTTGAGAAGAGGTGATGACTCTTCAAACACCGGAGAACCGCACTGGGATTTACTTTCTGGCTGGTGGGTATGGCAGACACGCACCTGCACAGAAGGGGAATGGCAGCTTTTGCAAAGAAGCCTTATCAAGTGAGTTTATTCTCCAAGTAAATAATGTCTTCTCCAAAGTACCATCAGTCAGGCTGCAGTTAAGCGTAACCATACCTTGCTTTGTGCCCCACAGATTGGACTGGATGCATTCAGCAGCGAGGCTGCAAGGTGCTGAACTTGGATTTCCAACCCTAGTTCTTGTGCTTAGAGCCATTGAGATAAGTAGTTCCCAGTTCTGTAACACAGATGTGTGCTTAAATACCTTGCTGCATCAAGCCCTTAGTCTGCAAGTTCATCCTGGCTGTCTTGAAGTCTCCTTCCAGAAGATGGATCTACCTCGCTCTTAACCCAATTTGACTCTTCTATTTGCACCATTTAACTCCCATACAAAATTTCCCTCTAGACTACAGAGATCTGAGCAGAGTGCTTGCTTTATCAGAGACCCGGCTTGGGCTTGCTGCTGAGCTGTGACTGGTAAGTCAGTGTGGGTCCAGGAACGCAGCCTTTCAGGAAAGGAAAAGAAGAAAATACATTGGAGATAGGAGGGACCAGGAAGAAGAGCTCTCGCCCTCTACAAGGTATTTGTGTTTTAGCTAAATCCAGGAGATGCTGAGCCACTCTGAAACCCTTGCTGATCCAGAGACGGAAAAGCAGTGCTGACGTGACAGATCCTGAAACGTAAATGGGTGCTAAAAGAGACACTTAAACTGAGCCTCACCCTCTTCAGCATAGTCACCCTGCAGGAAGCAACCATATAAAATCTTCTCCCAAGCTTGTTGTTGGGTGCCAGAAGGCAGCAAGCAACAGGACAGCCCAGCCTTTTTTTATTTTGTCATCTAATACTTGTCTTGGAGCTCCTGGAAGCTTCTCTCAATTGCTGTACCCAACCTGGCTGTGCTCTGACAACAGGTCCATCTCCAAAAAACCTTCCTTTGAGCCTCCAAATCCAGCCTGTGGAAAGCTTGCAGCTGTTTGCTGGCACCCTCTTGCTCAGGCTCTCCTCACCTCTTTCTTCCCTGGGAGCAACAACCCTCTCCCTGCCCTCCAAGAGGCAACACCATCCAAGTCAAAAGGCCACCACTAAGACTGTTCTTCTGCTCCCTCTTCCCAGTCCATGTTCAGCTTCTCCATCTCCTCAGACATTAGTACAACCCTATCCCTGTCCCAGGCTTTGCAGCCTCTCCCTCACTTATCCATCACTTCTCGCTATCAAAATGAGGGCAATGGCAGAAGGTACTTTGGAAGCCACATGCTCAAAGCAGGGACAACTTCAAAGTTTGGCCATTTGTCCAGTTGAGGTCTGAGCATCTCCAAGGATGGAGATTCCCCACCTCTCTGGGCCAGCGCTTGACCACTTTCCTAATATCTAACTGGATTTCCTAGGCTGTAACTTGCGATCATGGCCTCTTGTCCTCTCACTGTGCACCTGCGAAAAGAGTTTGGCATCATGCTCTCTACAGCCCCTCATCAGGCAGGGGAAGACAGCAATTAGGTCCCCTTTCCAGATTTCATCCTCTGCTTGTATATCATGTGCTCCTGACACTACAAAGAGGAGGAAAGGGAGAGGTTTTTTTACCTATTTCTAGAAGCCTTTTAGTGATTTCTACTGTTCCTTCCTCACCTTCTTGTATGTCTCCCACCTGTTTGGAAGACAAACCCACTTCTCTGCTGGCAATCCGCAGGATAAGATGGAAGAAAACCCAAAGCAAGGAAGGTCTGAGGATCTACAGGTACAAAATCAAGTGCTGAAATGGACTCACCTGATCAGCCCCAACACACATTCCTTCTGCTCCTTTTTTATGGCAAAATCCTGCAAGACCTGTTCAACTCTGTGCAGGGCTGTGTCCTCCTCCATTAGGTACCGATGGTACAGCTTTTTCCAAGGAATGAACTAGAATGTGAAGCACATACCACCATCTTTCATCTCACAGCACTGGAAAATAGGTTTCTTCTGGTGATAAGCTAATAAGCGTGACTTCCAAAGAAGACCTGGAGTTCAAAAAGTCCCTGTAGCATGATGGAAACAGGTATCTAGCATGAGGCGGGGAAGGAAAGAGGCAACAGAGGAAAGAGAGAAAGACTTGTTCTGCAAACATGTCTATAAAAGGCTGTTTTTTTCTAGAATGATGGGAACAGGATGATGCTGGTTCAATTTCAAATGTGAAAGCATTAAAGGAATGGGGGTATTTTCAGCACTATTGCACAGATCTGCTCTGAGCGGGGTCTGAGTGCTTAAAATCCCTGTGTCCATAAAGCCCTACCCTCCTGCAGCCTGCTGTTTGGACTTCAGCAAAAACAGACAGGGTGCTGCCTTTTAGGCTGTGTTACGGAGTAAAGAGCAGATTTGGGAAAGGACTTGAGCGCACCAAGCATTCAATGCATGCATTTTCTATGCATCTCTCTAGCTCTTCAGGCTCAAAGCATGCCCATTGTGATGATGCAGGAGTGCAGGACACCTCCTGCATCGTGTCCAGCCTTACCCATTCCAATTTATCAGAAGGGCATGAACAAGAACTTGGACCTCTACAAAAATCTGGGCTGTGATTTGTCCCCCCACCACTCTGAGACAGCCTCTTCGTACAAGCTGAGGATTTCCAGTGTGAGCGGTGAGCAAGTCTAGTCATGCCAGCTGTCTCTGAGCCACCTTTAATTGAAATGCAGAGATCCTCTCTGCAGCCAAAACAACTGCCAGTGGGTTCATGACTGTTTGTACTGTGAGGGCCTTGACTGCAGATGAACCAAGCTCTATAAAAACAGAGTTAAAGGCCATTCCTCTAAACCTGCTTGACTACAAGAGACAACACACATACACAGGCTGGGGGACAGTGACGTACACCAGTCATGAGAGGACACTGGCCAGTCTGGTAGCCAGAATTTCCTGCATGATCCCTGTCAGAAAAAAGGCTTCAAGGAAAACAGTGAAGGGGGGTTTTGTGGAGTATTACAGGATGCTCTCTCTCTATGTATTATGGGAAGAATGCATCAAGGGAAGTTACAACAATATTGATCTTCTGAAACAGGCTGGCATCTGAAGATGCCACTGTAGTCCTGAAGACCAAAAAAATAAAAACAAATGACCTCATAAGAAAGGATGTGGGCATTAGGGAACAATAAAAGGATTTAAAGGAACAAAGAGAGACAGACACAGCATGGATGCTCCTACAGCAGCACATGCAGCCACAAGACTAAGTCAGAACAGAGCAGTAGGAGAAGGGGCAGGCTCAAATCAATACCACAGCAGTCCTTACCAGTGGATCACTGACTATCTCCCTCCAGCAGTGACACACCAGGCTCAGGTTCTGATACAGATCAGTCACTGGTAGGAGAGCAAAGATGTGCCTAAGGATTTCAACAGGCAGGTCCTCAATACTTCCCTGAGGTACTTCCCAGTTCCGAGTCCCCAGGAGTCCATAGTGTGCGTCAGGGACTGGTTCGATTTCCATATTATCAAGTTCCTGCTTGATTTGGCTCTGCTCCTGCTTGATCTGGCCGAGTTCCTGCTTGATCTGGCTGAGTTCTGGATAAACCACAATTGGCTTCTTCTCAGGCTCACCCCACAAATCGTGCTCTGGGTTGCTAACGCCTGCAGCTGCAGTGGACAGAGGCCGTTTTCTGGAGTTTTCCATGGGAGCTGGTACAAAGTCCTCATCCTCCAGAAAAAAGCTGGAGTCACTGCTGATCTCCATCACAGTGGAGACACTGCTGAAGGAATCATCACATTCCGTGAAGACGGGATCCAGTTGCTCTTCTTTGATTCTACTGTTCTTTGTCCCACCAGCACCTACTTGTTGTATCTGAGAGATCTTGAAGTAATCAGTGATGTTCTTCTGCTGACCTTGGCCTGCAGAAAGAGGAAGAGCATGAGTGAAGTCAACAGAAACAAACCCACTGCCCCTAACTGAGCTAACAAGGAGACCAGAGGTTGTGTAAGTAAGGTGGTAGTTATTTCCACAGGGTTCCTCACAGACGTATGAGCTTACTACAGGTGAACTGTCCTGCTTCATATTGCTTCTCTGACAACCTACGGAAGCCAGCAGAACAACATTCATCATTTTGCACTGTCCACATAATCTGGGCACCGTCAACGTACATCTGACACCTCCACTAGCTTCTAGGAAAAGATATGGTCTGCGTAACAATCTCTCAGATCAACAATTCTTAGCTACATAACAGAGCAGACGTGTGTTAAATAGAAACACAGCTGCAGAATGAATTTCATGGGAGATAGCTCCACTAGGCAAAGAAACAGAAATAGAGAAGAAGCAAACCGCAGGACTTGAGTTGTTGTGCCTCAGACTGAGGTTGGGCTCCCAGCAGTTATTTATTGTTCTTAACCTGGTGAATGAGAAACACACTAAGATTTTAGAAAAGCTTCAGGGTTTAACTACTGCTCTGCACCATGAGAAGGTCACAGCACCAAGCCTCTAGCAGGCTGCTCCTATCCCAGTGTAAGTGGGACCAATGCCTTTAAGAGGATAAGCAGCCATTTCTTGCCAGATATTTCCTGGCTGCAATGTCAGAAAAACGCCGAAGACGATAAAGGAAACTGAAACTTGGCAAGAGGTTGCTCTCAGCAGCCTCTCCTTTCTCTGACAGCCACACAGTCCACGTAGCTAGGACTTAAAAAGAACCGCTCCCCTGCTAATGTCTGAGTCCAATACCCTAAAACTTGGAGCATCTAAGATTACTAGATATTTAAAAGTGAGGTAGCCAAAGATACCGCCAATATGAAAACGGAAAAGAAAAGTATGACTACAAGCACAGAGCCAGCGTCCTAGCAGATATCTGGTGGCTCACCAGCAGATATTCTCTGTGAAGTGAGTCAGCTCACACCGAGGTGCAGCGAGATTCCCGAGCCTCCCAGGGAAACACTGAAATGCTCCTAAGTCTAACCTTCCACAGCGACCAAAGCACTCAGGAGCTCAGGAACAACTCAGGATGTTTTTTCTTTGCTTTCTACCTGTCTCCTCGCCCACACGTGTCCACGGCATCTCTTGTTGTTACACAGGTTTTGAGGCTGGACCTTTAACCCTGCGCCATGAGCTATTTTAAAAGAGCTCTTTCACCTTCAGTTCGAGCCCTGAGCCCTGTCGTGTGCAGATTAGCTCAAAGTTTTATTAATCCTCAAAAGCCCTCTAAGGCTTCAGCACTTTTGAGACTCACCTCTACGAGTTGTGTATCACAATGTTTCCCACTCCCAGGTGTCGTGGTTTAGCCCTAGTCAGCATCTAAGCACCACGCAGCCGCTCGCTCACACCCCCCACCCCTGNAAACAAACAAACAAACAAACAAAAAAAAACCCACAGGTGATGCAACCGCTTACCACCCATCGACCAATGCTGCCAGTTCCCGAGATACGATTGCTGCCTCCCCCGGCCAGCTCCCCCCAGTTAATATACTGGGCATGACGTCATATGATATGGAACATCCCTTTGGCCAGTCTGGATCAGCTCTCTTGGCTGTGCCCCCTCCCTTCCCGGCTTCTTGTGCACCCGGCAGAGCACGGGAGGCTGGAAAAGCCCTTGACTAGTTCAGCACTCCCCAGCAACAACCAAAACATGAGTGTGTTATCAGTGTTATTCTCACACTAAGTCCAAAACTCAGCACTGTACCAGCTACAGTGAAGAAAATTAACTCTATCCTAGCTAAAACCATGAGACCAGGGAAGTCAAAGATCATTAATATCTGTTAAGTGCTCAGCAACACTTTTGCAGTCCTACATAACTAGACAGGTCATTATTATTTAATAATATCCTAAAGAGCATCTAGAAGCAGGAGTCACATCATTAATAGTGCCTAATTGCAGAGGCTGTAGTGTTCCTCAGGGGGAGCTGCTGTTTTCCCCAGGTAGTCTCTGACAGCTCAGCGATAGAGACAGGGAGGCATTTCTGGCGTGAGGAAAGACTAAACACACGTGTGAAGGCAAACTCGCTCCCCCCTAGAGGGAAGTACTCAAGATATCTCTTCTTCTTGCCACTTGACTTTGCGGAGGCAGAGATTAAGCCCAGTTTTGCCATGCACTGCTCAAAACCGACCGATTTCTTCCACTTGCACTCACCTCGCCTGGCATTACTCCCCTATCAGCACAAATTCAACGATGGATTACACAATGTCCTTTTGTTCCACACCACGTTAGCATTCTTCTCCCCCAAATCCCTCAGCCTTCAAAGTATTTGCAAACAGCGTACCTCCTTGATGTCTCCTTGTCCGGTGGGTGGGATGGAGGCCCCTGTTTACATCTCCTTTACTTTGTCTTTGACTCAACGGCTGCATCAGGGAGGATAAACCTTCCGCGCTCTGCGCGAGAGCTTCGCAGTCTTCGGCCGTGAGGTGCTTTTTTTTGGATCGCTTCACTGCTTTGCCAACATGCAAAAAGAAAATACAAAGACCCCAAACCCAAACTTTTAGCAAACAATATACAGTCCGCACTTTTAACAGAGGCATAAGTACACAGTTTCTTTTCAGAAATTTTGTAGTCCCAGTGTTTCACTGAATAAATCAGAGCAGAAGCTTTTACAACGCTCTGGTGAGGTGCTATGGAGGGCAAGGCATCGTGTCAAGGCGACACATTTGCAGTCACTGCAACAGTGACTTCACCCCAGGTCCCCGCTCCTGCGTTGTAGAAAAGAGAATGATGTAAAAATCAGAATCCATGCAAGTTTTGCGGCTTTCTCTACAATACCGTAACACGGAGGAAACGATAAAGGCATTTGTGTAAATGCAAAGTATTGTTAGCAGGATGCCGAGGAAGCCGGCAGAGGCTGAACTGCGCAACGAGAGATGGCGGTGACTTGCCTGGGGAAGGTCAGAGCCAACATTCAAACCGCACAAACTCGAGCCTCTCGCAAACAGATCCAAGCTGGGATCCTCCATTAAGGAGGAAACATAACCCACTTGCAGCACAGCTCTTCCCCATGAGAAGGATGGTTAAGAAGCAGCACAAAAGTATCTGAAGAGTTAATTTTAAGAAAACCTTACTTGAAATCCGCACAAGCTCCTCTCTTCCGTCTGTGGGAAGCAGAAAAAGTACAATGCAACCTGATTCTATCGAAAACGCCCACGAGAAACCCAAAAGCACAGCAGAGGACGGGCTTCCTTCTGATAGCAGAATTACCAGCAAAACACTGCTCACGTGGTATCACTTTTACTTTATTACTATGCTGTTTTGCAGAGGATAAATTCCTCTAACATGCTTATAGCAGCCATGAAAGTAAGCAACTGAACTCATACGGCAGGATCCAAGGGTCAGTTTGTTTCATCACGCTGCTTCCTCCTTTTCATCCACATCAGCTCGACAGAGAGGCGTTAAAAGGATGTGCCGAGCTCTGTGGGGAGGCTGTTTTCTAACATCCCAAGTTCCTCAACACAGAGCAAACAAGGCAAGCAGAAGGAAAAAAAGCAATGCAAGACAGTCCTGTGACACTTAGGGATGTGGTTTAGTGGTGGACTAGTGCTAGGTTTATGGTTGGACTTGATCTTAAGGGTCTTTTCCAACCTAAATGATTCTGTGATTCTATTCTATGATTCTATGGTACTTCTCACTTGAAATCTAAATGATCTTCAGATTAAACAGCAGGAATCATTGAAGCGCCCCGATTCTCTTAAGCACACGGTCCTGGCAAATGTCAGAGCCGAGGTACCGGCTCTGTGCCCATTCCCGGAGCTATCGGACACAGAAGGGTCTCATGCAAGACTGCATGTAGGACTGGGGGCAAAACTTCCGCTCCCCCACCCGAGGACAGCAAAACCCCCAAAGTCCCAGGACCATGACACAGGGGCCAAGTCAAGAAACCCAACACAAGATGACCCGTTCAGACTTCACCTAAATTCATCTCCTCTCCCTTTTCCCAAGATTTTCCACCGGCGACAGCAGTAGACCCAGAAGTGCTGAGCAAAGGTTGCACCACACGTGATGGGTTTACGGCTTTGATCACGTAAGGAATGTTGAGGGGGAGCGGAGCTCGTCAGCCACATGAAGGCATTCCAGCTGTGAAGCGAAAGCATCAGCCATGAGCAGCAGCCGCAGAGAGTGGGGGAAGATCTGTGGGGACAAGAAGTATGTGGGAGAAGAAGGTCAGAGCTGCTCTCGCCCCCCCACTCAGCACTTTGTTTCCAAGCCCTTTCCCCACGTGGATGCACCGGCCTCTTGTGCCCAGCACGGTGCCCACACGGGGAGACCCCAGCAGCCCAAGACCCCCGCACTGGCCCAGGTGAGCCCCCCCACGCCCTCCCCCA
>VZTV01020935.1:0-10981 GCA_013400875.1 Anhinga rufa | reverse complement strand
AAGTGATATTAATCTTATGTATTCGCACTCCATTCCATAACTACGTTCAGGTCTTTGTACATACTGAGAGAAGTTTCTTATGCAGCAATCAGTCTGATTACTTTTACCTTTCATTATAATAATGTATTTTGGCAAGACTACCAGCGTACAACATTTGTCTCTTTCTTCAACAAATGTACTTTTTTCACCCCAGACTAGAAAGCTGTTCCTGAGCTATTGTCAGCTGTCAATTGTATTCCTGTCCTTTACATTCCTTTTTTAAAGACCTGCATCAGAAAATTTTCTATAAGAAAAATGTAAATATGTATTTCTGCTTCTTTCTTCCTTTTATGCTTCTAAATGATATTGTAAATCAATGAAAAAAAATTCTAACTGCAGTTTATCTCCCCTCAACCTACCTTCTCCCTTATATACATGCATATAGGCACACACACTCTCTCACACACCCATTTCCCAGCCTCTGTTCAGCTGGGCCTCAGGAAGCAGATAAGAGTGAACTAGAGCAGAGGAGAGGACAAGGAAATCTGAAGCTGGAATGAGTGACTGGAAAGGAGACGACCACCAGAACATTCACACAAATTTTGACATTTTTTCCTGAATTTAATGATAAAAAAAGAAGTTACTATATATGATACATATAAGATAGTCCATAGACTGTGGATGTGGGAAACAGATATGGCAGAAAATCCAGACTGTGGGAAAAGAGCATGGCTAAAAACAACCTGAGTGAGTCTGGCTGGAGCTCTGATAACAAAGGAAAGCCAAAGTCTTTGGAAAATAACAAGTGATATTGATACTGTTGATCCACCACAGGAGCTGAGGAACAATAGCTGATATAGAGGACACCTCATCTCAGTATGTCTACTTTGGACTACAGTTAGCCTGGGTTCCTAACCTGAACATCCTCACTACATGCATGGTTCGANGGCGGCTACTACATGTGCATCCCTTGGATGATTTGGTTTGGTCTTCCTGAATATACTTTTGACTGAAGATAAAGATATAGATAGTGATTTTTTGAGAGCCTTTGCCTCAGTAAGAGATTTGTCCCTTGGATGAACAGAGACTCTGATCCCTGGACACTACTTCATCAGCAGACTGGTGTGATTTCATCCTCTTTGGTCTGCTCCAGCTGCAGAACCTTCAAAGGGCATAGCTGAAGCCTTCTGCTATAGGTGTTTTTATACAATTTTGCACTCCGTTGCATTTAATAGAGCACTTTTCAGGAGCTTTTAAATGTAGAGAAGACAGTGCCTAAGTGGAGCTCATAATCCCTCAGTAGCTATCAATTAGTGGCTGATCAGTTGGAGAGGACGCCTTTCAAGTTTTCTCCCTGTTAGTGCACATGAGAAATATTGATGAGACCATCTGGATATGGGAAACATATGAATCTTTCTTCTCTGTGCTTTCCTGGTGTGTGGGTGGTGTTGGCAAGCTCCAAATTTCACTATTGTACCTACTCCAGGACATTCATGATTGCATAAACCACAATTTGGGAGGCTTCTCAGGAAGGATGCATAACAGCTGAGTTCTGTTACTCTGCCCCAGCCTCAAAAGGGATGCTGCCACCTTTCTCAGAAAGACCAAAACATTTGCAGGGCTCAGATATCAGCTTGTGATATTGGAGACACAATACTCCGGCACCACTGGCTATATTCAGATAATGATAGCCCATGTCATGACATTATTTGCTTACCACATGGCCGTAAAATATGGTTTTGATTGCCTGAGTGCAAAATGGCTTCACATAACAGATCAGATACGAACATCCTCAACATCCTCTTAATTATGGGTGCCAGATGTGTCCTGAACAGTCTCTGTGAATATGTGATGAGACTTTCTATCCAGACCAGCACAGCAAAGACCCAGTTTTCTCAGGAGCTATATGCTCAGATGTCCACATAATCTGCAAGGAGTCAGGACACATAGAATAGCACTCATCTGTACTTTCATTGGAAGGAATACTCAGAGTGTTGAGGAGATTAAATAGGACAAGAGGAATGTAACTGCACATCAATGCCTTTAGTTTTTCTCCCTCTTTTGTCAAAGATTGATGAGCTATGCCATTTCCTTGGTGTCGTGAATGGCACCACACTGGATTTTCTGAGACACCAAAACAGGAGACTAAGGACAACTGGTCCCCTGAAAAGGGGGCAACTGAAGGTAGGACAAATGTAAAGATGTATGAGTCATGTTTTATATAGCACAAGAGGTACTCCATAGTGTAGGCTGACAGCCTGATGTTTTCAAAACTTTCTGTTAGCACATGTATGCTAGTACATTCTGGAAGACTGTGCCCACTCACTGATCTATTTTTTTCCCATTAGAGACACTCTTGATTAGATCTTACTGTCTGGTTTCATTCAAAAGGAATCTGTTCACCTGCACAAAGCCCACCCTTCATGAACAGTAACCCAGTAAGTGGAGATGAAAATGGATCCACTACAAAAGTACACTCTGGGTCTATATTAACACCAAGCACAACAACTGCCAGAAAATTTTATCAGAAAAATATTTATATAAAATTAAATATACAAAAAGTCAAATGGCACATCTGTTACATATGAAATTCATTGAAGTAGCTAATCTTTTAAAATCTGAACAGAGAAATAAGTTACCAGACAGCAAAACTTATGAAACATTGGCAAGTTTACTCTCTAACACACAAATAATTAAGATGCCCTAAAATTAGTCTGACCTATACTCTTCTGGCAACTGACGAAGGCTTATTCACTTTTTAGACCAAGGAGGCTTATGAAAAGTCTAAACTAAAGTGCTTGATGAGGAATATATAGAAGCAATGCTTAAAAATTATTGGACTTACAAACACTGGTTGAGCTAGGCTCCATATAGCATACAATTACTGAATGTACTTTTCCAAAGTCTGATTTGTCACAATCATTAACTCTGTATAACTTTAAAAAATACATCTTGGTTTGAAAGGAAGCACTTTAAAAACACTTTACATAATAGTTTTTCCTTTTAGTCATGCAAACAGTATATATGTGGCACAAGCAGATGAACTAAAATGGGTTTAAAATGCACTGGGAAGTCTAAATAATGTGCTTAAAATATAGACAAACTCCTCCTTACAGTGAGTATAGTAATTACTCTGCAGGTATGAATCACAATAAAAAATAATGGATTTCTTTTTTGTCTTATGTCAAGTGTTGTTTGGTGTTTTGTTTTTTTTTCTGCTGGGACCAACTGATTATTGACAGTGTAGAAACTGAAATTTGTACATGACTTGGAGAGGTCTGGATTTTTTTCTGTATGAAAAATAAATCATTACTTACTTCTATATAAGCAGTATTTCACCCTTTTCAGCAAATTTTCATAAGCTAATAACTCATATTTTTAATTATTTTTTTTTCTGAAACATATTTTTTTTCTGTTACAGATAGGTGTTACACCATAGAATTGGACAGAGACCCTTGAAAGTTTGATTGTAATAGTGGTAGAAAAAAGTTAGGGAATGAAATTCAAAGATAGTTTTATAGAATCAAGAACAAATGTAAACATTCTAAGGAGACTTAGATATCCAGTGGAAGAAAGTGCAGCAGTTTGTTCTTCACGTCACAGAATCATAGAATCATTTAGGTTGGAAAAGACCCTTAAGATTATCGAGTCCAACTTTAAACCTAACATTGCCAAGTCCACCAAGTGGGTAGCCCCAAGTGGGTAACCAGTTCTAAGCAGAAATCCTGTACTCAGAAAAAAAAAGAATAAATTTTTCTTTTCACATGGCAGGGCATTTCCACTCCAGCAAGGCATATTATCAGAAACATCTTAGACAAGGTGCTTCTTAAAACAGGAAACCTGCCCTTCATGTCTTATTTTTCATTGTGGTGGTTTGACCCAGACTGGATGCCAGGTGCCCACCAAATTCACTCTATCACTCCCCTCCTCAGGAGGACAGGGGGAGAGAAAATATAATGAAAGGCATGGGATAAGGACAGGGAGATCACTCAGGAATTACTGTCACAGGCAGAACAGAATCAACTTGGGGAAATTAGTTTAATTAATTAACAATCAAATCAGAGTAAGGTAATGAGAAAATAAAAACTAAATCTTAAAACACCTCCACCCCTCCCTTCTTATTTCTCCCCCGCCAGCAGCGCAGGGGGATGGGGAATGGGGGTAGCGGTCAGTTCATCACACTGTCTCTGCCACTCCTTCCTCCTCATGGGGAGGTCTCCTCACACTCTTCCCCTGCTCCAGCATGGGGTCCCACCCACGGGAGACAGACCTCCATGAACATCTCCAACATGGGTCCTTTCCACAGGCTACAGTTCTTCATGAACTGCTCCAGCGTGGCTCCCTTCCACAGGGTGCAGTCCTTCAGGAACAGACTGATCAGCATGGGTCCCCCATGGGGTCATAAGTCCTGCCAGCAAACCTGCTCCAGCATGGGCTCCTCTCTCTCCATGGGCACACAGGTCTTGCCAGAAGCCTGCTCCAGCATGGGCTTCCCACGGAGCCACAGCCTCCTCCAGGCACCCACCTGCTGTGGCGTGGGGTCCTCCACAGGCTGCAGGTGGATACCTGCTCCACCTTGGACCTCCAAGGGCTGCAGGGGGACAGCCTGCCTCACCATGGTCTTCACCACAGGCTGCAGGGCAATCTCTGCTCCAGTGCCTGGAGCACCTCCTCTCCCTTCTTCTTCACAGACCTTGGTGTCTGCAGAGTTGCTTCTCTCACATATTCTCACTCCCCTCTCTAGCTGCAATTGTGCAGTTTTTTCCCCTTTCTTAAATATGTTACCCCAGAGGCACTACCACCATTGCTGATGGGCTCAGCCTTGGCCAGCGGCCGGCCTGTTGGCCTTGAAGCCAGCTGGCATTGGCTCTATCAGACATAGGGGAAGCTTCTAGTAGCTCCTCACAGAAGCCACCCCTGTAGCCCCCTGCTACCCAAACCTTACCATGCAAACAAAACACACATATATATAAAGCTAAAGTTAAAATTTATTACATCATCAGAAACCAAGTTTTATTCTGGAAAGATGAATATCATTCTTTCATCAAAGGATCAAATCAGGAATATCAAGATGCCCAGCTGGTTTGCAAAGCATAGTTGCCTACCACCATTTAAGTGCAGTTGTGCACCCACAGGTTCAAAGAGCATTCAGAATAGCCTGTGGTCACCTCCTTATTCAGCCTGCTATATTTTTTTACAATATCCTACAACGTTGCCATTACCTGATACTGAGGGGCTCAAGTGAGCCATATGTTCTGAATTTTATAGGGAACAAAAGCACTCATTTAAAAGGATAGCTATCTAGCTATCACTGTAATCCCAGTACCAATCAATTTATTGCCAAAGCTGAATGCTTAAACAACTTGATTTCAGATTTGCTTCTCTCTCTTACATAAAGACAAATCAAAAATTTGGAAACAGCTTATGAAAAAAAAATCCACAAATAAAGGAAACACCCATAAGGAACATGATGTTTTAATTTAAACTGTTACCTAGGGAAAAAAATGCTTAAGTTTTGGGGAAAATATAATTATGCTTATTTTGTTATTATTTTAAAATTTATTTTATGTGGAAGATTTTGCTGTATATATTCCAAATGCAGAATTTGGCAAGATCGGGAAAGACATTCATATGGCAAGTTATGACAACCTTTTGTAATAGGTCAATAGATCTTCAATGGCCTCAGATTTCTTAAGCTTGAAACTTCTGTTCTATTTCATTTTATGAGGACATTTTCTGTCTTCAGGCTTCACTTCAGAGTCAGAATTTGGAAACTAAATACTCTAGGGCTTGAACTGGGCAAAAATGGTACCATAAAGTTCCATTATTATTTTCTCTTAATAACAACTCAGTTAAATAATGTAATTAAAAAATAAAAAGATTCTCCTGTTACCCAACTATAAACTGGAAAATTCATCCTAACTGAGATTTAGGCTAATTTCTTTAATACCCTTCCACACTGTGTAAAGACTCAATTACAACAGTTTTCAAAATATAGCACCTCTGATCCTAGCAACTTTCCACAAAACAGTTCTTCAGTTCTATGAGAGATATGCAAAAAGTAGAAATGTACCATTCACACAGTGTTCACCCTTGACAAAACAAATGGAAAAGATCAAAACCATTTAATCAGGTGGATATCCTAATGTTTGATCTCTGAAAGTGACTAGTAGCAGATGTGTAAGGAAAACGGCAGATGCATAAGAAAAGAGCAAACATGCAGCTGTATTTCCTGGCATAGTCTGTCCCCTCTCAGACATTTGTGGCTCAGAAACACCATGAGCCACAAGCAGCACCTCTCTCATAAGCAGCCCACAATAGATTTATTTCCCATAAGCTTATTAATTTGCTTCCTCAGTCCCTCTGAATTTTAGACACTCACAACACAGGGACTTCCTGCAGAGTTAATTTCCTTCCCTTCTCATATTGCTGACCCTTCTATCCATGGAGGGTCATGCCAGTCTTAGAAAGGACCCTGACAAATTCTGCACTCTTTCGTGCCCACTAGCTATTCTCCACAATCACAATTCAATTATGTTTATAATCTTTTCTATCAGCTTTTGAATTTTACATATTAGTTGCATTCTCCTATTTTTACTTTAAAATAAGTCCATTAGTGCTGTGCATCTCTCCTGTATCCTAAATGCTTACCCATTCAAAACTTTACTTCTTTGGGGATGCCTGGAGTTAGACTCCGCTTTTTTCTAGATCACATATACTGTGTACAGAACATTGTAATGAATGTTATATGCGGATCTTGGTTTTTAACCTAAGTACCATAATCCCTCTTCTTTCCATACCTATGTCACTGATACCTATACAAACTATGTGTATTAACACTTTGTTAACAATTCCAAAGAGGGTATCTACATACCCTGTGAAATCAGAATATCTATATCTAACAAATGAGTCACTGTGTAGTCCTCTCTGGTTAACAATCTATCTCTATACCCACTCCTCCAACTGTATATCACTAGAACTATTTTTTTTTTCCTTTTTTTTTTTTGTTTCCTCTTCAGGAAAAATATTCACACATAAAGTTACCTTTCTAGTTTGAGAAGACACATATGCATGGTGAGGAGGTCTCACATAATTTCTCCTCTTGCCAGCTAGTTGTCCTCCTGTGCCAAAACACCCTTAGTGTAGCAATATAGTAGAGGCTGGACAGTTTGTTACGACCTTGAAAATCCCAGGGGAAATTTTTCTTCTAGTAGTTTACCCTGACCACAAGAAGCCATTCTGGTTCATCTAACCTTAGTGATTTCTAATGTGGGAGGCTTTTTTTCTGGTCTTATCTTTTCTTGGAGTCTGGTAGTATTCATTTATGGATGCTGCTGGTCCTCTCAAAGTGGTTTATCTCCTGATGTAACCAAGTCTGGAAATGTGCACCAGAGCATCAATAAGAGCACACAAAGGTCACCTGGCAGCTAGTTTTGTGTACTTCCCAAGTATATGCCTAGGCTTTAGTGTCAACTTCATTGCCATTAAAGGCATGATATGAACATGTGAACAGTCAAACCCTGGCGCTTGTCTCTTTACACAAGCTAGTCCATAATTTAGATGTATTCACCAGGAACTGAGTGAGCTGCTAGAATCTTGGGAACACGCACTTGCCCATGGGATTGGTAATTATACATCTAATACTCAGTAGAGTAGTTGGGACATCCCAAATTATGTTGGACTTCTATTTGCATTTTTATTCTCTTGCAAGAGTGAGTAGCTGATTTTATTTGTTCATCCAATCTGTTTAGCTTTTCTTTTTTGTGACTTGTCTATGAATTAGGGTTAAAGCGTGCCTATTTCTGTTTATACAATTGTGGTGAAGAAAACATGTAGTTATTCTTTTTTGCTCAAGGAGTAAAAGGAAGGTTAAATGTATCAAACGTCAAATATATCTGGTTTTCATTTCAAGTTTTGATCAGAACACTTTTCAACTCCTCTCACATTGGGCTCCCACTATGTATTTAAGAAAACAAGACATTCCTCTTTTTTACTTATTAAAATTGTCACAATAAGGCCGAGGGGACTAGATTATAAATGAAAAAGAAAATATTTTTAATTGCCTTGCAAAATCTTTTTATTTTCCAAGGAAAACCTTGCAAAGTCTTTTCCTTGCCAGCTTGAATGGTGTTCTTGCTGCTGTCTAGATCTTGTTTCTGAAGGCCTGGGATAAAAAGATGAGTTCACAAAACACTGAGGTTGCACATGAGGCAGTGATGTTTGCTCAAGTCTGGCTGACCTCTGCCTAAGGGCTTTACTATGATGCAGCTACCTAAGAAAGAGGCTACTGCTGCATGCAGTAACATCCTCTGTATTTCAGAACAAATGAGAACAGCATATGAGAATAAATGAGAGCATTTTTGTATCTGGGTTTCTGAAAGAACACTGAAATTTTAAACAGCCTTTGGAATGAAAGAACATGTAGAGATCTAAACAAAGTGATGCCTTCGATTCTCAGATTTGCTAAATTACCCTTCGTTCTTTCACTAAGATATCTATGAGAAGAATGCTCAGAGATTTATCTTCGAAGCACAATGATATTTTATTTACATGTTTATTAAATATGTCATTTCCCAAAGATATTTCTGTCTAAATTTCTGGTGAAGCAGTCAGCCTATCTTGTAATTTTGTTCCACCAACATACAAAGATGACAAGATATTTATGTTTGCATGAAAAATTTTGGATGTAACATTCTGTTTGTAGTGTTGCCACCATTTGTAATGAATTATTTCAAATATTACCTACAAAATGTCAGAGACAGAAAAATGGAAGTTTAGCCAAAGGTTGTAGGATACAATATACAGTTCAGCTGGGTTGTCAGAGGGCTCAGTGTGCACAGTCCATCTCACCAGCACTATTCTGTTTGGAATAAGGTTATGCCTGCTAAGAATGCACTGCAATGTTATACAAAAGAAGTAGCAGCATTTTTAGGGTGTATATAACTTAAATGTTTTTGGTTGTAATAATTTACTTAAAGCTGTGCTATATCCAGGCTAGTCTGTGGCATTGTAAAATCCTCGGTGATACAACATTGGTGTCAAATAGGTGTGAGTCTATCATGGAAATTCTAAATATGATATACTCCACAGAAGCCTGCAAGACCTAGATAAACAATATCTGTTATGTTTTGCCCAGTCACTCATGACAGAGTAATTTTACAATAGAACCTGAACACATCCTCATTCCAGAAAAAAGAAATTTTGAAATATAAAAATAGAAAGTCAAATTCATTTTTCATATGTTCAACGAGAAAGATCTTTAAATGAAACATCAGTGCTGACCTAAGGAAAAGGAGAAGGTCCCATTTCCAGCAGGAACTAATATACATAGTCAGAAGCCTAGGGAAATACATGTCTAAAGACCATTTTAGATACTTATGCCTTTAAAATCTAAAGGAGCCATGGGTTTTTTTATTTAAAGTAATAGTTTTTAAAAGTCTTCATTCTGAATTTAAAAGTAGAAGAATCTGTTTTCTTAAATTTTGGCTAGGTATGTATTTTGACATTCTAACATATACAAAGAGTAAGTTTACTACATTTTTAGATTCTGTTTGTGTGTCTCTGATTTTGTAAAAGTCAGATATAAACAGAGAACAGTCATACCATGAAAGGAATGCAAAGGAAAAAACTATCACCTATGAGACTGACAATGACTAGATGTCTTTAAAAAGCACCTATTTTTAATCTTTTTTTCCAGGAATTTAGTGAATTTTCTACTTAAATGCTTCTTAAATACAGAGATACTATGTATGGTTCAAGGTAGCCAAAAGCCCAGGTGTTGATTTTATTATATGCTCTGCATAAGTAGCCTACATGTATCAAACCCATTTAAAAGCTTGTTACAAATGCACTTAATGTACAGACTCATATAAAATACAGTGAATGCAGACACTTTAACCTGAAAGATACAGTATGAGTTGCTTATGAATGAGTCAAGGAATTGCTAAACTGAAATCAAGACAGAAGCTGATATTTGTTCTGAGAAAGAAACATCTCTTTGTACCTAAAGTCATGAAACAAGACTTAATTGGGTCTTGACACAGCTCTTTCTCCCAAAAGATTTAGAAGCAAATACATTCAGGGGAGAAAAGAAATACACTAGGTTGGCAGCAAAGTGTGAAATTATATCTCTGTGTTCCTTTTAGAGGACTCCAAAAAGAAGGGAAGATGTGAAAACTGGCTTCCTCCTGTAGAGGAAAAGTGTGTCTGATATCATCTGAGACGTGATACATAGAAAGAGAGAATCCCTGATGAGATGTGTGTCAGAAAAACATTTATCATAAATTAGTTGGCTTCAAGTGAATAAGAGACTTTACAGATTTAAATCAAGTGTAAATAGATGGAGTGCTTTTCCTCCTATTTTTTCATGTCTTTTATAAATATTTCAGCTTATGACATATTTTGATGTCATGAGTGCTCTTACATGCCTGTTATCTTAATTTAGCTTGAGTTAGATGTGAATAAAGAAGTGTTCCTCTCCTGAAGGTGTGCATATCTGTAACTCAGATGCTTAGAGCTTACAGATTTCACACAGATTCATCAGTGTGGAGAGAGTGAAACACTCCATACCTACAGAAGATGCCTAAAGTGATTTGTTGGGAAGTATCAAAGATGTCAGAAGAGGAAAATTCTCTACAGGACAGGTTATAATGGCCTGTGGTGTACATCATTACAAGGGGAGGAGGCAGATTGGAAGATGGCTGTAAATTAGCAAAATAAGTGATTAAGTTAATATCACTGAAACATATTTTGAACCAGAGGCCTAATCTTCCAGTACACATTTTTCATGCCAAAACGTTAGAGCAACCATATTGTACTAACAATATATAGCAAAAATATAAGCACATCCAGAAGATTAAAGCACATGTTTAAACCATTGTTTCATTCTACATAACACAGAACATGGTAGCATATGGTAGAATTGTTTTTAATAAGGAATGGATATCATATTTCTTTAGATAAAAGTCTGTACAACTGTATCAGTTATGAAACAACTACATTG
>VZTV01020930.1:0-11059 GCA_013400875.1 Anhinga rufa | reverse complement strand
TGGGACAGAATTAAACCCAACAAAAAGGCAGAGAAGAGTCTGCCACCAACCAACTGAAAGCAGCTACATAGGTAAGGAGCCACATATCCTCAACTCCCTCCACAGTTTTAAACCTGGCTCCCCTGCAGGGCAAATCAGGAAGCATTAAAGCAGCACTTAAAAAAAAAAAGAATTTAGAACAGGCCCCTTTTTTTCCTGTAACAGTTGGGGGTCTTAAGCAGGATGCTACAGCCTTTAATGCTGTTCACATTTGGTTTTCCCTGTTGGTTCACAGTGATGTTACCTGGAGCTACTGGAGAGAACGTCTGAACAGGACTCCAGAAAGGAGAAGAATAAAGAAAGGAGAAAGCCAGGTGGGGTCTTCATGGGGCAAGAAGTCCCATCTTCTTGCCCAAGAGTGTGTCCGAAACCCACAGGAAGGTTTCATATCCTTTCTGTCTTCTTGGATGAGGACCCTTTGAGTTAAATCTTAACCTCTGCTTTGCCTCACGCCTGGGTGAGCCACCCCATCTCAGCCGAGTATGATAGGAGCTAAGAGGATCTAGCCTCCTACTGCTGCTGGTTAAGTTAGATACCTCGGGGTCTGGGGGGGGTCTCAAATATGCCCCCCCGAGTTATAAGCTCTTGAACCATGCACCCAAGCTGGGAATCCCCCTGTAACACAAAGGATCCAACCTGGAGTTCAGGTAGAAAGGAATAAGTAAAAGAAGAATAGCTTGCTTCTACAACAGACAATAGCCAGTGGGTGAAAGTGTGGATTTAGTGCTTTACTAGGAAGACAGAAAGATTACCTCCCTGCCAAGAGCAAGGGAAACATTGCCTAGGGTTTGTGGTATACGCCGGTCTCTGCGTCGTCACGCTGCCCATGGCTGTGTACCTTAGGAACCTTCCCTTTATCAAGGCTGTGCTAAAAACTATCATTTAGTCAACAAATTCTTATCAATGTCTGTTTAAAGCTTTTTCTTGTGACAGGAGATTTTTGTGGTAATCAAGAAAAGCAATTCACTTGATTAAATATTGGTAAATATAAATGACAGAAATGGTTTCCTATGAACATAGTTATGTATTCTCAATCAATAACACCATGACAGAATTGAAGCTTAAGGGAAGGAAGTTATTAGTTAGATTGTGCTACTCTTCTCTTCAGTTCATTTGCTGCTGCCTTTCATTTACTTGCACAACCTTAAAATAAAGATCTTAGTCTCAAATGTTAGGGCTAGCAGCCAGTGACATAAGAGAGCTGTTTATTAAAACGTTACACCAGGTTTCACTTTAATACTTTCCTTCAGTAACAGCTACTAGTGGATGTTAAAAATCCTTAATGATTTAGCTGAATTTTTAGTAATTTCTCAATGTTTCTCATGTGTAACTGCAAAGAGCACCTAAGCTGTTTGGCACCAGCATAATATGGGGATTGGATATATCTGATTATTGGTAACTGGGATTTTAGCCTTTCACCTCTGGATCGGTGTTTCAAACTCAGACCAGGTTGGTATTGAATAAAATTTCCATCAGCTGGCTCTTCAGTGACCTCTATGAAATATTACAAGTTGGTAGTGGACAGGTGTCTATATAATTAAAACACACTTTGCAAGAACAGTTGGCACCCTGGAATTTTCTCATTACAAATCTATAATCTGCTCCCCCCAGCTCATAAGTGGAAAGTATTCGGGAGCACTGAAATGTCATTTAAAACCAAGGAGGATACAGTGTTCTTTGTTAATCCCACAAACAAAGTATGTCTGTTTCTAGAGCAGTTTTGAATCCCCAGACAAATGCTTTTGTGCACTGCAAAGACTGTTATTCAGGCTAATAAAATTCATGAATTATAAGTAAAAGATCAACTTTAAAAACTGATAAAAACCTAGAGCCCTGTAGGTTGTATTGCTAAATCTCACAGCCAGCACTATGTACAGTGTTCACTGTAAAGAGAATATATTTCCACACAGTGTCAACAAAGCAGAATCACACAGGATGCCCCACATATCCATGAATCTGCATTAATTGAGCCAATATCCCCAGACATCCACACAGAATTTGAGTATTTTTGGTAGCCAAAACTACAAAAGGTTTTTGGTAGAAGGTATGCCCAATCTCAGCGTGAGGTGGTTTCTCTGACTAGGAATCAAGGCAACAGTTTTATGTTTGAGTAGGATTTGGGGGATGGGCGGGGGGAACAGCACAATATTTTCTGGCTTTTGAATAACCAAGCCCATAATTCAAGCCTCAAGCCTTTAATCTGTTTCTCTTCTTTAACCCTTTCACAGGTTTTGTCAGAGAACACGTAAGAAAATGCTCTCCATTGACTTTGCTTTCTTCTTATACTAATTCTGAACTAAGCAAGGCAGGGCACTTGAGGCTGAGGCCCTATGACAGATGCAGCTTCGTAGAACTGTGGGACATTCAGAGACTGTCATGGAAATCTTTGTGGACTTGCCAATGATTCACATCTGCGTCCATGAAAGATGTAAGGAAAACGTTACATGGAATCCAAACAATAGGGAAGGACGTTTAAGTACAAGTAAATCCCCAATAGTGAAAATACATCTGCAAGATGTTTCACCTCTCTGAAAAGAAACATTGTTTGGTCTGACCTAGTTCAAAATGCTAAAAGATATATAAGAAGACAGAACAACAGTTGCTAGGCTTGGCAGGAGAAGGAATATGGATCCACCCGAGAAAAGAGCCCTCATCTCAGTGTGGGAACACAACAGAAAAGAGACTAGGTAGCTCAAGAATCAAGTAAATTTAATTTTGTGAGAAGGTGAAAAGAAACAAGAACCACACAAAAAAACCCAGGCAAGCCCAAAGTCTCCTAATGGTCCCACTACGGACCTACTAGGTCCTACTAGAAATTTTCTCCTACTAGGAATTTTCTTCTTAAACTGGTTTCCTCAGCCACTAATTTCCTCTGCAAGTGGTAACTGGAATATAGGGACAAAACTACTGCTAAGCAAACCTCAGCATTTAGCCCTCCAGTCTGCAATTCATAGGCATTAAAGTTAGTTGTCTTTATACATACATTTCAGATAGAACGGTTAAAAGGAAGAGGAAAGACAGGAATGTGTGGAATCAGAGCAAGTATTCACGCACCCATTTTTAACACGTTTCTGTCACATTGTCCAGAAGAACATCTATAACCTGCTCAAACTGAACCACAAACCCAAAAAGTTAATAACTGGAGAGCCACTGTTAACAAATTGCAGATGCATGGGACTCATCCAGAAAGACCTCACAAATCAGCAATGAGGGGAAGAGAGAGCAAATCATGCAGAAACTATTTAATCAATGAGTAAAGACAATTATAACATCTGTTAATCTTTTGTGTAGGTTATAATTAGATGCTGCGGAGGAGTAGCCTTTAAGGGGGAGGCAGGGAATCCTTTAACATCTGCTAGAAGGGCAAACACTGTGCAATAAATGACTTTAAATGCAATCAGCAAAATGAGAGCTGTGCAGAGTTCACAAAAGGCCTGTATAAAAGATTGGGGATAACAAAATATTTTGCCAAAGGTCAACTCCTGTAGCACTAGAGCCTGAATAATGACTGCTAGTTTAGAGGCCACATCAAAACCAAATGTGATTGTACCTCTGAAAAAAAGTTCTTTTCTCATTTGTGTTGTTAAAGCAAAAGCACATGCTGCTGCTGTATATCACATCAGCTTAATGACTTATTAGGGCTGTATCTATCAACCTTGAACAGTTTATTCTAAACAGGTATGTATGATGTATTTCAAAGACCAGAATTCAGTCTAATTAGACTGACACAGAACTGTGTTGTAAAAGTGATGTGATTCTGATTTTAAATAATTAATCATTCAGTAGCTTCTAAAAAATCTAATTATTTACTCATTTTGCCCTTGAAAACAACCATATGCTTTAAGCTGTTACTCACTGAAAATGTGAGACCAAGAGGGAGTTATTTTATCCAGTTTAACACGGCCCTCTACTGGCAAAGTAACCCCCCAAAATCTTACCACTACGAACCATTTTGTCAGATCATTTCAGAGCAGCTGAAAACATCCTACATATTACACCAAAGTTACACCAAATCTTAGATAGCAGCGTAGATCAGAGCTTTAGGAATCTGCATAAATTAAGCCATTGCTTAATCTCTCTAGTGCTCCTGCACCAAGAGCCCTACTCCCTTTTCCCCAGCAGATGCAGCTCTGGACATCACCAGAGCACTGAAGAAAAAAGCCAAGTGCTCAGATCTAGTGGGGTAGGTCATTTTAGAAGCAAATGCAACCCTTTAACTTATGTCAAGTTGTGCTATGTTCCTCAGGGAGTGCCACTGATTCCCAGCAGGATCAATGCACACATGTGATTTCACTTTGCAGAATTAGGTAATACTCAGTATAGGTGAAGCAAGCACAATATAATCCAGCTGCAAAGCGAACACTGTTCAAAATACAAATGCCAACTACCACCAAAAAGCAACTTCTGTGCAAAAGAATTCCTGCTTCTTTCTTTTCTCCACCATTACTGAAAATCCACAGTGGTGATTCAACACGGCTTCAATCAAAGTGAAGCAGACAATGAAATTCGCCTCTGTTGTTGCACACAGTAATTAACTCTTCCTATTTGTATTATGTCTGACAACAAAGAAACAAAGGGATATGGTAAACTGTTGAATTTAACAATTGAGATAACGATGAATTATAATAATCAATTAGGACCATCAAAGAAAATAATTTGTGACATGCATTTGATTCTGCACAGACCTATTGTGTGCACACACTGTCCAAGGCTAGTTCAGTTCCGGAAAACAAATAGTGTTGTCCTGTGGAAAGCTTATCAAACATGCAGTTTAACAGGAGCATTTGTTCTTGCTGTGTGTCAATACTAATAGACCATTTTTCAGCAACATAATTTTTATCCACTGCTTTATAATCCAACCTGCTTTTCAGGGTCTGCAACATTCATAGCCCATAGACAGTGTTACTGCCAGTTTCCAGGAGCCACTGCTGCTGTACAAACCACGTTTATGTGATTCACCTGAATGCCAGTCAATGGAATCATAAAAGGCTCCAAGTATTTTTCACATAATAGCTGCCTAACTTTTCATCCCCAAAACATCATGACTAATTTATATAACCATGAGGGAATACCTAATGTAATTCAGGTTTCTGCATGCTATACAAGCAGTATCATTAGACAGTACAGAACAGAGTATTACAAGTGTTAATGGTTCATGTTCTATTTGCATTGTACATTTATCCTGTTTTAGTAATAAAACTGTGCATTAGATGCTATAACTTCCAAAGATGTTCTGGCAGCTTTGGCATGGGTTTTTTCTTAAGCACAACTCCAATCCTGCCAGGAGCTGAACACGTGCAGAACCGCACAGGAGCTGCAGAGCATCGCCCCGCATTTGGCCCTGGCTGCGCTGCGCTAAGCTCCTCAGCCAACTGTGCTTCCCTTTGGCACCTTTGTTCTGTGGCTTTTATCCCAACCTCAGTCCCACTTGTCAGATGATGACAGGCTGGAGTCTGCACTTATTCCATTTCTTTTCAGATGGTGAGAAAGCCCAAAGAATTGACATTCTGTTGGCAATTGTCCCCTTTAATGCCATCCCAGAATGTTATCAGATTATACGCGGTATCCTTGGGCAGATTTCTCAGACCCAAGGAAAATTCAACCAGGAGATCCCTCTCCTGAAAAGTGAGCTCGCTCTGCCTCCTAATTTGCTACATTGGAATGTAAGAAAGAAAATGTAAATGTGAGAAGGGAAATGTAAGAGAGGAAAATGAAAATCAAATGCCCCCAGGCTCATCAGGTTTTGAGAGTCTGCTCCTGCTCTTAAGGTAATTAGCTGAAGATTTGCTCTTGACTGAAGTGGAATTGTACCCTACCACTTTACATTTACTGGGGCAGGATTTCTACTTGTTTAAATCTAAGCCTCTAAACACTTATACACAATTCATGCACAGCAGAGAAGTCTATGAGGTTTTCTTAAAAAGGCGTAAAAATCACACTTGTAAGATTAGGACTTGAACTTAATTTTAAGTGAGAGAGATAAGTGGGACCTGAGCGGTCTTTTTATCTTGCTTTGTTCTAATTATTTTGAAGATTTTGTAGGCATTTGCCAACATGATACCTGAATACTTTGCAAGTGTAAATACCCTTATCAGTTCACAGCAGTAGATCATCATTATTGGCCACAACGTAACAGAAGGAGGGAAAGACTGGCTCACAGGAGTCACTGTGGTAGGGATCAAGCCACCTAACCTTAAACCCATTCCTTCTCCCCAGGGGAAGGCTCTGTCACGATTCTCTGTTCTTCACTATTGCATTCAGTGGAAGCTTCTGAGCTACAAAAAGCTCTTTTAAAGAACATATAAACTTTTTGTTTATATTATTTCTGAAGAAGGAGGATGAACACCTAAACAAGAAAACTCTATGCTTTTATTTAAGCGCCTATTTAAAACCCCAGAATACTTTGCCATTCGCATGGCATCAACACAGAGCTAAATTTAGGGCTTTTCCTCCCTCCCCCCCGCCCCAGGAGAATATGCTTCAATTCCAAAGACAGAACAAGGGCTCCTAAATTGCACAATATCTTGACATGCCAAGCCACATTATAACATCAAAAGAAGAGACAGACAGGTTTTGATCTGCTGTAGAAACAGGGTCGCTTGAAAGGGGCATCTGCAGTTGTAGCCACCCAAACCTTAATAGGAAGCCCCAAAAATCTGTTGCTGTGTAGGGCTGAGAGACCTTGTAAACAAAGTCAGTAGCAAGAAAAGCAAACCAAAACTGATAGTGCTAATAAATAAGGAGAAATCCTCCAGCTCCTATTTGACTGATTTGCACCGACTGACTCTCATATACTTGCCAATCATAGTTTGCTGATTTCATTCTTCAGAAATGCGCTTTGTCTCCACAAAGACAGATCATTAAATAGAGGTAAACGGTAGTAAAGAGTTCCTCATACACAGTACTGTGATCAGGTTACTCCCTGGAAAAGCCACTATAACTGAAATTGCAGTAATTTAGAACGGGCTTCTGGTGAAGGATTGAACCGAGAAGCAGGAGACCTGGGGTTTGTTACCAGCTTTTGAAGTGGGTAAACTGAATTTTAATAAGTCACATCTACGGGCCAGTTTCCCCCTATGTAAAACGGGAGTAATTCCATGACAATCACAGCTAGTTGTCCTGAAAACTAGTTAATCGGTGGTCAGAAACATAGTTCTGTCCCACAAACAGCAGGCAGTGTAGAAACAGTTTTTTCACAGTAGGTACCAGTGTACTAGTGTTTCTGCTCTGACGTTGTAGGATTTCTTAGACTTCTAACACGAACACTCAAAGCAAAACAAAAATTACTGTTTCTCACATAATTGACAACTCATTTTATCCAAAAAGGCATCAGATTTCAAAGCACTGTACAATTCTTTCTTTTAAACTTATATAACTCCAGAACTTGAGCAGGGGCTAAAAGTAGTCAAATTTTGCTTTAAATCAGTGTCTGCATAAGGAACAAAACAAGCTTTAAAGAAAACTGTACTAAAAACTATAAGGAAATTACATTAAAAATTCAAGTTAATTTTGAATATTCAAATAAATACCATGAAATGATAAAAGAACAATCTTAAGACAGACTAGTTTTTGTTCAGTTAATGACAGTACTCATGAGATTTTAAGAATCTTAGAGTTTCGTCACTTAAATTAAGAGAGAGCCACTTCAGTGTAATCTCATGCAAACAAAAGCCAGAATGAAGTTTTCATTTGTCCTTTACTCTGTTGCTGAACCACGCTCAGATGCATGGCTGTAATTATTCCTAACAACTACATACTTGCCACTCTTTTGATTAAAGCAAAAGCACAAATAGCAATGCTGACACACTCCTAGAGAAAATAAGCTTTACAGAGATGATAAAAACACCAAAACAGCAAAAGTCTTACTTGCAGCAGTTCAGTCAAAACATGCCAGCCCTGGAGAACTCAGAACCGTAAAAAGTCTTTGCAGTCCAGAAATTCTCTTGAGTTTATCCAGTGTTTATTTACCAAGCTTTAAAAGTCTGTGGTTAGAAGAACAGAGTTAGCTTTCTACACCATCCACAGCACTACTGAAGTCCTCCAGTAACAGCAGACATGAAGTTTGCTGATAGTTGGGTTTGCTGCTGCTATGTAGTTGCTCAGTACTTGTAAATACAAGCTCTGTGGACAAAGTCCCAAATGACATCACAGGCAGCTGCTTATTGTTGAGTCTTTATTAACCGACTGTCAAAAAAAGAAAAGCGAAGAGGAAAGAAAAGCACAAACTATCTTCCCTGCAGCACAATTTGCATCTTAGTAGGAGTTGCAGTGCTACACATATAAAAACTTCTGTTTACCCAACTGATGTTTTCTTAGAATGAATAAACAGTGTTTGCAGGGAAAGCAGAAAAGTAAGAACAACTTAAACAGCTTCAACATGGAAAAAGCGCAGGGAGAAAAGAAAAATGAAAAATGCCAGCGGTGCTTTTTTCAGAATTTACCCCTGAATTCTCCTAATTCTTTTGTTTATTCAAAAATATGTAACTAGGGCTGCAAATCTGCATGGATTTTAAAGCACAGAGCAGAGGACTTTAGAAAGTTGAAAAGAAAGTTTCAACTCCTCCCTAATTTTAAGAGTCACAGAACTAGGATCTTTGTAAGATTTAAGACAGCTTAACTTCAATTACAATGTGTTTTGAAGAAAACTCTCATACTTCCCAAAGATGAAAATACAAGAAAGCAAGAAACAGCATCAAACATCGTTATTCACTATGTGCTAAGGGTGTAAATACTGACCTTTCCTTCTCAGAGGTGGAAGTCCAAGACCAAGTAGTGCTTTGGAGCTGAAACACACACTCAGTTCCCAGCGAGGCACGGGGTACTCACCTGAGAACTAGTTCAGCTACTAATCTGAATCTACCCTCTGTCATTGAGAGTTCCTGCTGAAAGAGAGGGGCTGGCACTCTGTGCCTTGATTTCTCAGAAGTCAGTCCTTTCAAGTCAGAACTTCAAACACTGGAAGGGCACCACCAAGGGTTGTGACAGACTGAGCTGTGCACGCTTCCACACAAAGAGCTGCAATATTGGGAAACACCTGGCCACTCACATCCAAACACCCTAAACTGCACATTCCACAAACAACAAAACAACCGAAACTTGAGCTTAGTGATGACCCAAAGCCAGGTTTTTACTACATTTTTAATTGCTACACATAAGAGCATCAATCTAAATTCTGCCTGTATTTACAGAGAGCAAATCAATCTTGGGTCAGATCCTCAGCTGATGTAAATCAAGCTAGATGCAATGACACACCTGAATAATAGCGGTCAGCACCAGCTGAAATCTTGCGTTTGCCTGCAAGAGTGCCATTAAAAAAAATCTGTGTGACCTTAATGACAGAGTGCCTGATTTTCTTGGTCTTTGCCCTGAGTGACAGCAATACCCTGCTGACGTAGTGCCGCTGAGCTCGCTGGAACTGCTTACATAGGCAATTGCTACCTCTGCTGCTTGCTGCCTCTAAGACATAAGTTTGTGCTTTTGAAGGAGATCTGTTATAAATCCACCTACATTTATTCCTGTGGCTAATCAGCCTGTAGCACGCAAGAAACGCCATTCCGTGTAACCATGAGTTATATTTACCGCCCTGACTCAAACATACAGGGTTGTGGTCCTCTTCCATTGCAGTCAGCAAGGTTTTATATCTTGCTCATTAAAAGCTTGTTAGTTTGATCCAGGAAGTCTTCAAAATACTTTGAATTTGAAGTGGACTGTGGGAATAATAAGTATTAACGTATAATATCCAGTAACATGAATCTCAAAACATAACAGCTGTAGTCCCAGCTTCACAAATGCCGTAGTGCAGCTACTCTATTTAAGCAAACATGAATGAGGCCGCGTGCTCGCATATACAGCTCCATAAGGCTTCAGCTCATTCCAACAGGAACAAGCCCATCCATAAGAACAGCAGAAGAGTTAGATTTTGTTTAAACCTGATGCTGATTTACAGTGTGCTTTCTCATACCAAGGATAAGGTTAATTTTTTTCACCTGCTATTGGAAGTATTTATAAAATTGCAAAACAGAGGGTTACACTCCAGCTCTCTTGATAACAAAACTGGCTTATCCCATGACACTAATGCAGACTCAAACATGTAGAAGAAAAGAAGAATGTAGAGATTGATAATCAAAAAAGCCAAATGTTTAATGAAACAAAGAAGGACAAGCCTTAAGGAAAACTGCAGCCTGTTCCCTGGAAGAATTTGTATTATTTAGCAAAATTTAGCACTTATTACACTTTCTAGAGAATGTTAATGCATTTTCAGGCTAAGCACACCTAGATGAGTAGGATCAGGACAGCAGACATGCTGCTCACATCTCTCTGGTCAGGCAGCGCTGCAGAGACAGTGACTTCAACTGCCTGAAAGCAATTTTTCAGAGACTTCCATCTAAGTTCTATCTCAATCCTTTTCAGAACAGGCAGATCTTGTAAAAATAAATGTGCAAAGTAGCGAGATTTGTGCGTTTAACCAGCAAGTTATTCTTCCCAAGAGGAGAATTCCCGTGCAAGTGGACAAACAGACTCTGCATTCTTCAAATTACAGCCCTTATTAAGGGAGTGGCCATTAGCTCACCCTGTCAGTGCATTTATCCATCTAATTTCTATTCAAGTCATCATAAGGATGCTCTGGATTTTGTTAGGGCAAAATTCACGACAGAATTCAGTCCTTGACTACCTGCAGGTTGAGTGAAAAGATAAAGTTGAAGTCATGAGCTGCAGTAGCTGCTCCTGGACTGATGCATAGTAGGCTGGCCTGAGTCATGCATCTGAGGAAATAATTTAGCTTCATACTCACTCATTTTTGGTGGGCAAACAGGTAAGATGAGACAAAATGAGCTGATCTAAGTGCACATGGATATTAGTAAAGCTTGTCAATCAACTGATCACAGTATAGCCAGCATCTGTTAAAGGCCCTGTGCGTCATACTAACACAAAATCCATACTATCTTTAGGTTCACTGTCCACATTTGATTTTTATTTATTATTAGCATAGAAAGTTCTTTCTCACTGAAGAAGCCAAAGG
>VZTV01020928.1:0-26321 GCA_013400875.1 Anhinga rufa | reverse complement strand
ATGCTCTGATATCCCTGCCCTCATACCTCTATTTCTGGGGCCATAAGTTAGACTGGGGATACTTAATATGTTGAGAAAACATAAACATCCAATAATACTAAATGTGAGAAGTTTATGCTTACATTCAATAATATATTATGAGATTCTTGATTTTTTGCAGTTTTTATGAAAAAAAACAACTGAGTATCTCATGTGGAATGGCTTCAGAAGAGAAAAAGCTTTGCCTTTTCTAATATATTTCAGAAATAAAGAAAATATCGTTATACAAATCTATATAATTGTATGTATATGTATGTATAAAAGTATGTATATGTACCTATATATGTATGTGCGTGTATATAGATATGCTCTTATTTTCACCTTATTTTTCCTTATTTTTTACCTTCTTGATCGCCTGGGGTTAAATTAAAATTGCTAAAGGAAGGTAGAAACAGAAGAATATAGTAATAAAATAATTTTATGGTCAAAAAAGTCTATTTTAAAAAGAAAGACATTTGGAAACAACAGCAAAAAAGTCAAAGGAAGTTTACGCTCGTTGTGATAAGACCTGTCATGGCCTCTAAGTTTATTCTGAATCTTCCTGACACTCTAATATGAACTTTTGTTTTGAAGAAGACAAAATAAAAAGCTCTTAAAATGTTGGTCATATAACACCTTGTAATTTATGCAGATGTTGACCAAGATCTCAATCTTCTGAGCAACAGAAATAAAGCTATTATTTTAAGGCAGAAAAAAAAAAGCATTTATTTTCTGTGAATCTGTAGTTTATAATTCAAATGCAGAGAGACTGGAAGATAACACTCAGTTCACTTTCAGGCTTACCTAATTGGAAGTCTATGCTTTCAATTATTCAGTAGCTCCAAACTCTCAAATGGTAATCTGTGCTGCTTTCAGTGCTATGAAAACAAGCTTGCTGCTTTGAACAATCCAAATCAATAAATCTGATGAAGATATAGTCATCCTGAGAACAGAGGGAGGTGAGAGAGTAGGTCTGAAAGAGAAGATAAGGAAGAAGCTGCAGATGAGTGCTAGTACAAGTGTAAAATGTGAATCTTATTTAATTTGGGATCTGCTGACTGATTTGCTGCCTTAAGTATATGCTGTCATTAGCTTACAAAAATATTCTCTCCTCATAACCAGTTCTTCTGTGACAGAGGCCCTCCCTATTCGCTTCATCAGCTCACACTGAGATATGCATCCTCTTGGAATGGTCCCCCTCACCCAGTGTCCTAGACGTACATCTCTGTGCACATCCTAAGCTGTATGTACTTCTGCCCTGGAAATGTGCAGAATCAAGAATGCCATCTCACCGAACATGCACACCTAGTTCATACGAGATCTGGATTCAGACACAGCTGCCACCAATGTTTTGAATATTTCTAGGCATGAGTTGATGAGGTGTTGCATGTGAACCAAATCCACACTGAGATTTCTGCTTGTTGTGAGGTCTTTCTTTTCATGTTATCAAAGAAGAGGGCAATTTATTATTAGAATAGCTTTGTGTGTGTCACATATTTAGAGATACTGGCTCTTCCTACATCTGCTTCGTCCTTCAAATGCGTTCCCAGATTTTATACCTTATTTCCAACTGGAGGGACCACTTTGTACTCTCTCCTCATGTCTTTATACTTTAATCCCTTGTTCTGCAGAATGGAGACACTGATACCTCTTTTATATTACCTCTTGTCAGATGGTAGGACAAGAATATATATTTTTAATGTATATTTTGCACCATCTAGTGTGATGGAATTCCAGCCTTAGCCAGGGATGCCAGGAAGTGTTCTGCATGCATGAATAGTATAAATAAAATGTGGCTAATAACATCACAAACCAGAAACAACTGAGTGATCACCTAGTTTGACAATCCTGTCTTAAGCAGGATACCCAGCCTACAAACAGACTCTAATCACACGAGAGCTTGGGACAGGCTAAGCTTTCCTGGGAGTGGGACTGCCAAAAGGAGAGTGATGGCAAGACAGACTGATAAATGTATAATTTCTAATCCCTTTATAACATGCTGTGCTGGCCTTCAGTGCACCTGGGCCAGCAAAGTCTTGTCATGAGTGTGAGTGGTGTCTAGACACCAAGACAGGTGTGGGATGAGAGGAAGGTATGGATTAGTTCAGGATATAAAGCTAGATAGGTACTGAACTGAGCTATAGGATGGGACTCGTGATTTGAGACAGAGAAAAGGGCTGAAACCTTGTCTGATTAACAAAAAAACCATAAACAAAACAAAACAAAAAAGTAGGGGAGAGCTCACTTCCTGCCAGATTTATGTACAGAACTCCTACTGATGTGAATGGCAGCCTGAGCACAGAATAACATGCTTGGGGGGAAAAAAATCAGAAGAAGGTCATTGCTTAGCAAATACCTATAAAATGAATTTAAATGCTGTCCTACTGTGATTCATCTAAGGATTGATCTAAAGTTCATTGAAGTCCAAGGGAGTCTCTCTACTGACTTCAGTGAACTTTCAAATCAGGTACTAGAAAGGATGCTAATTTCTTCTGAGAAAACAACATTTTGTTGTGAGCCAAAAATTATGCTTTCCTGTAATTTTCTTGAAATGTAAAAACAAAAGAAAACTTTGACAGTACATTTATAAACCCAGCATTTAATATGTTACACAGTGTTTATGACACAAAATTACTGTAACAGACTACTCTAGAATCCTAGTATAAAAGCCCAGTCTTTCCATGGATGTATTTGTACATTGGAGCTACCAATCTCTGCCTCATATTGTAAATACTGACTTTAACCCATATTCAGAAACACAGAAATGTCTTAAATTAACTGCTTTTTGATGCTGCCTGGATCCAGGGATAGCTAAAATTTAATGCTTCAAATTTGTGTAATGTTTTGACTATGGATTTATTATTTGACTTACTTCCTCTCTTTGTTCAGAAATTAGGATGAAATAATTTTACTTTTGTAGGCAAAGTGAGGGGGTCATATTCTCATGGAGTGATGCCTTAAAAAAGCATTGAACTCAGTATTTCTTACTGCATATTTTTATTATGACCCAGGATGTTTTTTTGTAAGAGATGTGTGGGTGAGTCGCATTCCTTTATACTCAGTTGCACTTTGCAAAATCCTTCTGACTTCCTTACACAATTAAGTAGCCCCAATGGGACTTCCTTTTCCAGGTTAACAGCAGCATTTTGTGTGAACGTGCAGCTTCACTGTTTGACAGTCAGTTAAAAAAAATCTCTTTGAGGTATACTTTCCCTTCTTCTGTTACAGTGAAATGCTTTATTCTGTACTTTAACAAGACATGCTAGAGCAGATCACATGAAAGAAACTTTTTAATCTGGGAAATATATTGCTGCTATATTCCTTCTAGTACTTGACAAGATATTGAATATATCAGTAAACTTGTGATTTCCATCAGCACTTGAGAATAGGATAAATAAAGATCTTTCTCTAATATTATATGAATGGAAATGTGGATCACTTAAAGCAAACAATGAAAAGCCCACTTATTTGTGTTGTCACAACTTGTAGGGAAAACAACATGCATTACACACAGGTTATATCTATACTACTACCCAAAACTGGCAAGGGGACCAACCATTCTCTGGCCCTGAAGGCACGTGGCACAGCTCAGATCATGTTCATTTGATTACACTTGCCTCCTGTCCAAAAATGAGCCTTGTCTATACTGCTGCTTGGGAACAACTCCTAGTTGATGCTGTCTCTTCAGGTGTGCTCAGGCATTTCCTGGCAGCGCTTGCTGTCCCAGACCGAAGCCTTGCCAGAGACTGTACAGCAGTTGTGGGCAGTCACAAACCCAGTCTCAATCCATGCCCTGACCCTGTTTCATTTTGTCATACCAGTTCAGACAGGGATGATAACAGAAAGAATCAGACCATTCTGCTAATAATCACTGGTGTTCTGCATATCCCAAGGCAGCTGTTTATCTAGGTAAACATAGATCGTGAAACAGGAGTTTATTTTTTAAGGAAAATCGTCTTTTCTAGGATGAATGCCAGGTGGTTTGTTTGAAAGGATGATGAATTATATAGCTTACAGAAATTCATTGTGCTAACATTACCTTCTAATGTTGTTACGTGGGTTGAAACAGATTCTTTTGCAGCTAGAATATTCAGAAACCAACAGTAAATTAATGTCCATATAGCCATATACACTATCTATGCAGTAGCATACTCAAGTTTGGGGACATTTTAATTTTATTTCTTTTTTACTGAATCACACTGTCACTTAGATTTAGCTGAAAGATATTATTCTTCAAATATGTATGGAAAAGAAAAAACAGAAATACAACAGCTATTTTTACTTCCAAATACCCTATATTGATCACAATCTATATTTTGTCTGAGCAGCATTTCCTCTGGGTTTTTCGGCTATGTCTCTTCTACTCCTTAGTTAGTAGCTCCAATATGAGGTCTGAACCTCTTGAAGAGAAGACTCATGCTGGAGCAGTCCAGGGAACTTTTCTTCTCAGGAATGACAGAAGACATTCTAATGAATCATCAACAACTTTTAACTAAATAAAGAAATCTGCCAAACAGAGAGAACTGTTGGAGTGAATTGTGCATGGTCCTCTTACTGCTTTGTCATGCCCTCCTGATTCCCCTTGCCCATCAGGGTAGGAAAGTGATGAGAAATACAGCCCCGGCTGCCTACAGAAAGCCCATGCTGCCCTTGGGCACTGTGCAAGTGATGTGGTGTGCTCTGTGTTCTGCTGCACTGAGCACTTCATCTCAGGCCACAGGGAAAAAGGCAGTAGCTCCTCGCGCCTTTTGTTGACTATACATGTGTTATGGTTTCAGCTGGGATAGAGTTAATTTTCTTCACTGTAGCTGNGGGTGGTGAGCGGTTGTATCACTTGTGGGGTTTTGGGTTTGGTTTTTTTTTTCCTTCCTTTAGGGTTTCGTTTCTCTCCCTCGTTGTTTTCCTTTTTATTATATTATATTATCCTAATCATTGTTATTATCATTACTATTATTGCCTTTTTAAACATTCTAATTAGTAAACTGTTCTTATCTCAACCCACGAGTTCTCTTGCTTTTGCTCTCCCGATTCTCTCCCCCATCCCACAGAGGTGGGGGGAGTGAGCAAGCGGCTGCGTGGTTGACAGCTTAGTGCCGGTGCTTAGTTGCCAGCTGGGGCTAAACCACGACAACATGGTAGAGAAAAAGGAGGGGTGATCTGGAGTTTTCCCAGGCTATGCTGTCATGGGAAGTGTGAGAGACAGTATGAATATATGGACATAAGCCATGCCATGGTCGCTTTCCTTTAGGTTCAGGGAATGAGCTAATTTTAATTCCTGGTATAGATATAGGCTCAAGAGTTAGGGACAATAGCTCTCTGTACACAATAATTAGCTTTTCATAATTACTATTATTCAGAAAGTGTTAAATAAACATTTGAAGCTAAAACCACAAAGAAATTTAGAATCTTAACTAAGAACTACAGAGACAATAAATAGAACATTGTTATTTTCAGATTTCCAAGCTTATATTCCAGAAATAATACAGCAGTTCAGATTTCTCATGCTATGGCATACAGCCTTGAGTATACACCTTGAGCTTGGCATACACCTTGGGCTATTATGAGACAAACCCAGGCTTAGGATTGCTTTTCAGGTGGAGGGGTTTGTACGCAGCCACACAGACGCTATTTCTGCCAAACATCCAGACATTCATTGGACATTTATCCATTGTAAGAGGAACTTTGAGTGTCTTAGAATCAGAGAATGGCTGAGGCTGGCAGACCATCTGAAGATGGTCTAGACCAACCCCTCTGCTCAGAGACGGGCCAGCTGGAGCAGGCTGCCCAGGACAGTTTGGGTTTCAAACATCTCCATAGCTGGAGGCTCCAGAACCACTCTGGGCAGCCTGCTCCAGTGTTTGACTAACCTCACGATAAAAGTGTTGTCTTGTAGAATGTTTGCATAGACTGAAATTCAAGATTGTTAGAGAATTAAAATACAAATGATAGACTCTTTCTCAAAGAAAGATTTAATTATGCAGTAAAATTAAAAACATATTTTGCCTGGAAATGCAAAACGGACAGAGAAAAAGTGAGTGTCCAGTAAGAAAGATATCAAAAAGAATGAGATTGAATTATTTTTCCTCTGGTCTCTGACTTTTGCAAGAATTTAAAATTATCCCAACTCTGTATTCCTTATTCCTAAAAGAATAATTTTTATTTTCTGGAGCATATGTTTTGATTTCGTATAGATAATATGAGTCGGGTTTTCTTGCATTCATCAAAACAGAACAACAGACCAATTCCATTCTTAATAGCATAGAAAGGCTGTAGGGAGAGGAATTTTATTTCAGAATGGAACAAAGTGAAAACTTTTTGCTGTTTTGTAAATGGAAAAAGAACACTATATCTACATCGACAATTAAAATAAAGGAACATTTTCATTTTAACTGTGGAACTATTTACCCTTTTTTTTTAAGTTGTATTGTTTTCTGACTAATTTCCTTGGGTTTTTTTTTTCCAGGTACAGGTGTTTGATGTAAAAAATATGAGTTTAAAAATAATTTTTATCAAATCCAAAATGCTTTTTTGGAGGGCACATTTATTATTCTGTTAAAAAAACTACTAGTCCCTCAAAGAAAAGTTTTGTTTTCAGTGTTACTAAATCTGGCTAGGAAACACAGGAACAATTTGATGTATGATAGAACAGAGCAGGAACATGTTCACATCAGTTAATGAATTTATTTATTCCAGGACATATAAAATAAAATTAAAACTATGGTTTGTGCACTACAGGAAGACAGAATTGCTTTTTTTTTTATTAACTATCTGGAATTTCTTTATCAAGACCTGAAATAAACTCTTCTGCTACATTAGGTTGCTTCCTCCACTTCTAAAATACTTTTGAAAATTAGATAGTTTATATCAGAATGGATCCTTGTGAGCTATTAAGAATAAATAATTGGATAAGGGAATATCAAATTTCTTGGCAAATCCCACTAATTTAAAAAAATGCTTACTTTGTCTAGTTAACTGGATTAATACTCTGTGAATGTAACGGTTTTCAGGATCTGTGCAAATGATAAAACTTAGGTACAGAAATTGCATTGCTGCAGCCACTTGCAGGTATTCAGTAATAAAATTGGGACTTTTGTTGGCAATCTGGAATATTTCAGACTCGTGGAGGTGGCAGTGCAGTACTAATCCTTTTAAGGTGACTTTGTAATTGAATTGATATGATCCACGTTGAATGTAACCTTGAAGATGGAATATCATCTTGAAAAGTAAAGAACATAGCATGCACCACATGCCCTCAGCCCACAATGGCCTCAAGCACTCTGTGAAAATTGCAAACACCCTCTCTTTCTCAAACCCAGCCTTAAAATTCCGGTTGAGAAAAGCAAATGGAGAGCTGGTAACTAGGACTGGTTTTTATTTATCTGTATGGGCTGCCTTAAAGTTCAGGGCAAGAAGGCAGAACAAAGAGCTAGGAACTGGGACCATTTATTTACTTATTTATGTGTGTATTTATTCTCAGGTGAATATAACACATATCAGTGTCAGGCTTTGCACACTGCACTTGTAAAGACAGTTCTCCCCCAGCTTTTGAACCACAGAGAGCAACTTTTACATACCAGGAGTATCTCTATGCTCATTCTTCAAGTTCTGAATTACTTTATCTTTAAAAAGGGCATCCTCCATAGGACACGAACAACCTTTGAATGCCAGCTCAGTTGGATCTGAGTGAAACTAGATTTTAATTTGCTACCATAGAAAGAAGGAAGCAAAACAGGGAAGAAAAACAGGATTTTGAAATGTATCTTGCATTTATGAAGAAACTATAGGAACCTCATTGAGAACATGATCTTTAATCTCACAAACAGGGTCAGTAAATCTGTCTTTTGTTTATTAGGAATGAAACACTGTAGGATTCCTGTAAAGAAAACAAAGCAATGTGCTCCGTGTTTAGTAAGGGTACAAATCCTCACGTCAATGCACAAGGCCGCTTAGCACGTACTTCGACTGCTAGTGCCACTGAGTCACACTTGCTTGGATGCCAAGACATGTTTTCAGCAGAGGAAAGCAGACTCACTGAGCCAGCACAGTAGCTCAGCAACCTGATGATAATGCTTCAGAAGATCGTGACTCAAGACAGGGCACCCTAGGTTTGGTCACAGATTTATTCTTTTATGCCAAACGGCAGGGTTTTTTTTTGTGTCAGTCTCCATAGTGATGCATTTGACCGTCACCCCTGGGACAGCACTGAGAGTGGTTTTACAAAGCTCACCTTGGCAGATTTACCATCACTTCTATGTATCACAGAAATCAGTGACAGCAAGCTATTGACACACTGAACTGCAGAAAGTCACTATCTTCCCATTTGAGGTATAAAAAAAAAGCATTTCCTCATCCTGTAGGCCATCTGAACTGCTAATTACTGGCAAAAATGTTTTCTGTCAGATGTTAGCTAGACAACTACAGGATACAAGTCAGTCTTACTTTTGCCAAGGCAGTTAAAATGGAGCTGACCTATAACATATCAAAAACTGTAAAACGCAATTTGCTGCTCTTTTACCTAGTCAAATACCTCAATCTGTGGCTTTTCTTTTTCCTTATTATCCAAATTATATGGTAAATCAAAAAAGCAGAGGTCAATTGAATTAAATTTAATCTCAAATCAGGTGCGAGAGGGTGAAAACTGGATGTCAGTTTGACTGCCAGAGCTGTTCCTGTTTCATGGCCCAGGAGAACTCAATATTCTGGAAGAGTGTGTAGCAGTAAAACATCAGAAAATTATTTATTTAATCAAATAAATATAAATGTAGACAGTTTCAAATCAAGGTCATTTTCATTCTACTTTGGGTAGGATGATGTGTTTGTTTCTGTGAATCAGGATTTTCAGTTAGCTGAGATTCTCAGTGAAGAGCAAAACTTTTTATACATGTTTTATGTATAAAACTTTTTATGCTAGTGCGGTTGAAAAGTACAGAAAAATTTGCCACCATGCCAGGCCATTCTGCAGGACTGAGAAAAAAGTAGCAACTGTGCAGCTTTTGCTTGGGCAGAGAAGTCTGAATGCATAGCTTTTACAACAGTTTGGTGCCAGAATTTGTAGCATCTCAGATAGATAGACATCTCAGACAGCTTAATCTCCCCCATGAAATCATTAGAGCAATCTGTGCTGTTACTAGATTGCTCTATTAGTTATAGAAGTACATATGTACCTTTGAACTATACCTAATATGCATATTTCATGCATTTATTCTGTTATACGTGCATATTGAAATGCAAAACCTTAGTGACAACACAAATCAATCTAAATGTGTATAGGTTAGCAGACCTGAAAAGCGACAATCAGTACCAATGTGTGAAGGATTTCTGAACCTATCAACCACTCCTAAACTTTGGGCTGTAAATAGAGATTCCTCTAATTGTGTAGGTTTTAGCTGAATGCCATCTGTTTAGATTCTAGAGGTGGATGTGTGTAGTTAAACATTCCTGGACATTGCAAACCTTAGAGTATATTGAGAAATCAGTATATGGGTTCCCACATTGCTGAATTCTTAGAAATGCTGATGGTTTCACAGAGCGCAATAAAGTTTTGCAAAATGTGCCATTTGCTGTGTCTGTGATGTTTTTTGAGTATGATTTACACATATCAACCCTTGATATGAAGATGGATTATGCATTTACACCACACGCATTTTCTTTCCCATAAATATTTTCAAGAATTTCTTATATAAGCACTCTCATAGTCTGGTGAAGTTCAATACAGTGTCATGCATATGTTCAATGTAGGTAGAAAATACAGGCTTTTAGGCCTTGAGCAGAAGAGGTGCTCGGCAAGTTGACATGTGTATAATTGCTGAGGCTACTAATGCTAGGAGATGTGATCATAGGCAGATGTGAATTATTTTACACATGCAAATGGATTTGAAAAATTACTTTGCCTGATTATGATGGAATTTGCACAACATGCATCATGGAGCACATCAGGCATAAATTAGGCTGCTTTGCAGTAGTCACAGATTTTTGTTTTTATCTGACACTGTGGAAATGCAGTGATACCACACTGAAAACAATCTTCCATCATATGGTACAGAATTAGTTTCATCTCACACTGCACTGTTTAACTTCTGGACAAATGTGAGATCTATATGTGTCATGACACATAGCATTTGACAGGCAGAAAACATGCTTCTGTTGTGGAAATTTAAGCATGCAGCTTTTCTCTGGCTTTTTGGATGGGATTTGGTTCTGGATTAAAATATCTAGATTGAGGTGCCCATATGTGAGTTAGGTGTCTAAACTCCCACTACAGGCTGTGGCAACAGGGAGCTGAGTTCAGTTGCCCACACTCAGGTGTGAGGTGCCATCCAAGTAGTGCTAGGATGTGCCCATCTGGCCTCCAACAAAAGCACAGGTCTCCCACAGATCTGGCACCCCTGTGTGGTGTTAGGGACAGGTGAGAGTGCCTCAGGTGTCAACACACAGTGACCTTTAGATGGCACCTAGATCTCCACTGACCGCAGTGGGAGCTTAGGGAACCAACTCCCTTGAATAAACTTGTATTCAGATAGCCTCTTTCAGATATGTTGATCTTGAAATAAACTGTACCTTCAGTAGTTTGATCTTCTGAGTAAATGAAACAGATGAAAAAGCAAATAATCAGGTTCAGTCCTGTTGTACCATATCTCAAATTTTCAAATTAATATAACATGTTTTCTTACATTCACTAGTATTTATGGAAAAAAATATTTCCCTATCCCTTTAAAAAGCTTTGTCTCCTGCTGAACTTCATTAATTTATGCACCACATGCATTAATAAGGTCAAGTTTCATCTAAAATGGTAGCAAAAGACATGAAAACCAGAAAGAATTATGTTTTATCTTATTTACTGTAATTATTTTTGGTATGTTTAGGACTGTACTTCAAAATGGATTCCTTTAAGAAAAGAAACATAGACATTGTAGTTAGTGTATATCTTATTGTCAACAAATATGGTTCTTGCTATAACGACAATTTTGTGTGAATTTTAAAACAATATTTAATAAATGAATATTCAGTAAAATTGACTATTAACCTGAAAGGGCAAGAGTCAGAAAAGATAAACAAAGAGGTACATTATGAAGAGTTCTTCTTTATGCTCATTGTCAGTTTATTCTCTTTCTGCTGCAACGTTAACTCCTTGCTGGTCAAAGGGAGGTGCTACCTCAGAATAACATTTTAAATAAGTTGTCACTGCTTTTAAGTATTACAGCTGCTGCACTTTGCCAGACATCATCTCAAAACAGCATCTTCCTTTTTGACTGTGTACATATGTTAACTGTTTCTCTAGTGAACTCTAATGATGTTTACTGAGATACAGATCTGATAAAGGCAAATGACCATTTCATCATGAGGAATAGTACCTTGGGGTTGCCATACTACCTACCAGGATCAACAAAGAAAGAGTATTTCCAATTCAAATACAAAATACGTGCAAGCTAAATGTTCACTAGTAATTAAAATCTGTCTTTTCTAAAGCATCCACCAAGCCTTAAAAGCACAGTTTTGTACAAAAGAACTCCACACCTACTCCAGACCATTATCTTGCTGTAAGAGTAAATTAAAAGACAAAAACATATTTCCACTATATTCCAAATGTAAAATAATGGACAAACCTAAACTTTCTGTATTTCTATGTATCAGCAATGTACAATTGGAATTAAAATGATTAATAAACTTCCTGAGTCACAAAGAATGAATAAGACTTACACTTGACAGTCTTTGAAAAGGGTGGAAAAGTGAGCATAAAAACTCTCTTGAACTTCAATGTCTTTTGTTGCAGAACGGAAGGATCTAGTTGCATGAGATTTGAATGCCAGCTCTGCTGTAAGGGATAAATATCATAGTTAAATCTGTAATACACCATACATGTTTGTTACAGGGAAGAAATCAACTCTAAATCAGACTCCTATTAGAGACAAAGAAACACAGCAGGCAGATGGATAACGAATCAATACAGAGGATGTTAAATGTTTTACTAAATAGAAGGATTCACTAGCATGAATCAAACACTTCAGCATGTAGCACCTACTGGTGCTGTAGGCTCCCAGAGAAAACTTCCGCTGGTGTTAACAAGAGCTTTGTGTGAGTAAGGATCAGCCCACAGAAGGTAAATCCACTGAGTACGTTTAAATGGGAAATTCATACCACTGCTTTGCTTCCATTGTGAGCTACAGACACGGGAGTGAAATTTAACCCAAAGTGCTGTATTTGACAATAGACCTGAATGTCATCAAATAAATATTTATTGGTTTAGTAAATAATATGGATAAACCGTGCATCAACAGGTTGTGATTGTCCTGTAATGTCTTTCTACATATTCCTCATCTGCAGCTTCTACCTGCCCTGTCCCTCGACCCCCATCCCAGGGCTTGGGCTGCCTGTGTTCAGGAGTTCACGATCCATTCTCACCTGGTGCAGATGTGCCACCTTGGAGCTTACTGCCATGAAAGCAGCTCTGTTGTGAGAAGGAGCCAGGACAAGTATTGCTCTAGCCCTCCTACTGTGCACCCTCTGCCCATGAGTCAGGAGCTGCATTTATACCACCTGTGGTCCTTGCCTGATGTTCTTGCAGACGTGCTGTGCCCAGCCTTGTGCCTGGCCTGTCTCACCTGGCTGGACCTCAGACCTGCTGTGTCACGGCCAGTGTGTCTGGCTATCCCGGGGCTATGCCAGCCCCACTCTGCTCTCTGTTTTCAGGCAAGGTGGGACTGGACCTCATGCTGGTGAGGCACTGCCCTGCTTGCCTTGCTGTTGCCAAGGCTCTTGGCTCCCTGTCTTTTGCAGGGCAGCTCACCCTTAATCCTCCCTAACATGAAGATCACAGGCTGTATTTTTAGTTATCTTGATTGTGGGAAGAGTTCTTGCTTATCAGATGCTCAGAAAATGGATGTTTGATCAATACTATGGGCATCACAGGGCATTGGCCAATAGATTCAAAATGTTCTTCATCTCATTACAGGCAGTGCTTGATTATTGCTGTCGATAATCCTTGTCTGCATTTATTCTTATTAATTAGGCAATACAAGCTTAAATAGTTCTAAGTGATGACCACCTCTCTAGAAGAAATGTTCTGCAACATCAAAAGAATATCCATTACAAATTTCAGAAAAGCAGGCTTTTACTGAGTGCTCTGAAGTTGTCAGTGTCATTGCAAAGGAGGAGAAAGAACTTCTTAGCTTTTAAATTGCCATCTGACTAAAACAGAAATATAGTAATGACACTATAGTATTGACTATAGTATGACACTGACAGCAGGTTGAGGGAGGTGATGCTGCTCCTCTACTCAGCACTGGTAAGACACATCTGGAGTGCTGGGTCCAGGGCTGGGCTCCTCAGTACAAGAGAGACATGGACATACTGAAGAGAGTCCAACCAAGGGGCATGAATATGATTGGATCGTCTGTCATATGAGGAGGGGCTGAGAGAGCTGGAACTGTTCAGCCTGGAGAAGAGAAGGCTCCAGGAGGTTGTATATAAATGTCTAATGTGAGAACTCCCCCAGACTCTTCTCTGTTGGTGCTGAGAGAAGGGACAAAAGGTGACAGGCACAACCTGAAACACAGAAAATTAAATTAAACATATGGAAAATATTTTTTATTGTGAGGGTAGTCATTACACAGAAACAGATTGACCATAGAAGTTGTGGGGTCTCCATTCTTGTAGATATTAAAATCCCAAATGGACACAGTCCTGAGCAACCTCCTCCTAGTTGCCTGGGCTCTGAGCAGTGGGGCTGGACTTCCCACCCCTCCGATTCTGTGATTCTTCACACCTGGCCAGGCTCCTTCCAAAGTCATTTAGATCATAATATGTGAGCTTCCTTTATAAGCTACTGCTATTTTATTTATAGGAATACTGATTTTTTGTAGCCATCTCTCCTTTTACTATAGAACATTGAGTTGCACCTGTATATATGTGCCCTTCAATAGCAAGTGGATGCTTCCAACTCTTTCCGCTGAAGCCCTCTGCTGTGAATGTTACTCAACCTGAAGCCACTTGTGTTCCAATATTCCCCTCTGCTTGCCACAAGTATAACTTTCCTTCTAATTATTTTCATAAAAAATATTTTCTCTGCAACACTTTAAATTTTTTCTTTTATTTCCCTACATCCTACTGACATGAGACTGGACATTTTGGTTTCTCATTCTTTCTGTTCCCTCCAATACTACAGATGACCCAAGCCCAGAGCCATTCTTGGCAGCTCTGGGTGGTGTGCTTTACTGAAGCACTGTAAGATCAAGTAATGAAAACTTGGTCTGGCACATTCTTTCCTGAGCTATGAAACAATAGCTGTGTATTTTCTAAAAGCTGGGACTGTCATAGAAAAACAGATGGAGTCAGAATGAGTTTCAGGGAAGTTTCTGCTACTTTAAGGAAAAAGTCCCTTCCCTGAAGACAAAAAGAGGTCACAAAATTTTCCCAAATTCAGTATTACCAGTTCTTGTTGGTACTGCTATGGATTGGCACGCAGGCATTTTCTTTCCAGTGTTTTTATGGTTTTGTCTCTCAAAGCTAGAAAAAGCATCAAAGAACATTTCCAAGGTTGCAGCAATGCTGATAGTTAAACACTTGATTTTTGTAACATTGTCAGGCAACAACATCTGGTAAAATAATCCTACAAAGTACAAAGCAATTTCTAATTGTTATTATGTATTCTGGAAATAGTGGCCTAATTTACCACAGGCTAAAATGAAAATAATTAGTTTTGCATGAGTCAGGAAATCAGAAATAAACCCAAGTACAGAGAGCTGATTTTTTTCAACAACAATATCCCTGCAAAATGAGATAGGAATACTTCATTTGTGTTCCCATTTCAATGGCCGATGGTGAGAATGAAGATGGACCTGCTCATTTTTTTAACAAAAGCTTTTGTCCTCCCTGAATTCATAGCATAAGCACACCTGTGAAAAAACCAAAACCAAATTGCCCTGAAAAATATTTCATTCTTACATCGGGGTCAAAACTGGGGAGGGAATCCTACCTCCAGGCAATATGTATGCAACCAGAATGTGGTGAACGAGAGGAGATCCTGGCTTCTCACATCACACAACGTTGGCATTTTGCATAACATCTGCTGCACAACAACTCTGAGCTGGGATTGAGCAAGGGTGGAACCTGGTTCATCTGCATATATTTCCTCCTCTCCTTGCTTTCCCACACACACCTTCCCCCTTCTCAGCATCCTTGGCATGAAGTAATGTGCAGGGATTACCTTGGCAAGCCAAGCTTGCCAGTTCATGCAATGACATACACTAATCTTGGAGGGAAAAGTGAATCATGTTTTGTTCTGGACTGCAGATTCCAGCTGTGCAAACAAAAAAACATGTTATCTCGGTCTCACCATTGGCCTCATACTCTTTTTACAGGTGAAAGGCATTTTACACTTGTAAGAGATGATTGGGGAAAGGGAACGTAAACAAAAAAAAGACACAGAACAAATTGCTAAGGGAATAAAATTAGTAAAGTATGTTGTATTCTGGTTGTATTATAGCTTTTCTTTAAAACCTGTATTAACATGATTATGCAAAAAGTTTAGTGAAAAACTTTAAGGTATCGCAAAATAACCCTTGTCAGTTATCCTACAGTACATACGTTGGCAACACTGAAATGTGGACAAAAAATCTATAAAATACTTTGAACAGCATCCTGTGGGATTGCAAAGTCCTATCCTTGCCTGGCAAACTAGATACAACTTTAACAGCGTTCCCATGGCTACCGCCGTGCTGTGTTTGATAATAAACCTGAGGAATCTGAAAAAAGTAATAGGAAGGAGTTGCATACCTCTGCACATGACTAGGAAAGGGAATTTGACTGATTTGCATACTGAGCTTCAGTCACTGTCACTGGTGTTGCAGTGTTTTCTTTCCCTTGATGATCTCTTCAGTACAGATGAAGTACTACCTCACTGTTCACTGCAGCATGCCTCCCCGAGAAGCAACACTTCTGACTGCTGCTCTTTCACCCAAAACAAAGTGAAATATATCTTTCCGTTTCCTCTGTTAATTGAGGAACTAATCAAGCTGTCTGGCATTCTCATGAATAGGAAAAAAAACTCAGTAGACCTTTCCTTTATCACTGAATACTTTGAGAAAAACTAGGGATTGTGATTTATTCCATTTTGCATTTTATTGACTTATTTTTATTTGCCAAGGTCTGGCAATATGCTTGGTTTCAAACAAGGCAGAGGAAAAAAACATGCTGTCCTAGGGAAATGAAATGTGTACAAACACTAGACGTATTAATTTGACCACTGTTGTATAGAGCTCGCTGGTGGCAAAAAGAAATAAGTTGTAAAGGCTTACATCAGTCCTGATGTCTCCCAGAGTCTTTCCTGAGAGCACTGATGTATACCAGAAGTGCATTAGAGGGATATGGATGTGCAGGCATACTAACCACTTTAGAGAAGACAAGATACACAAAAAAAAGGGCATGTGGAGAACAAAATATACAATCAGTTTTGTTACTTTATATATAACTTAAGAGACAGTAAACTGGAATCAGAAAGAGCAGTGGCATGGTACTCAACAGGCCTAAAGAGAATAAGAAATGAAAAGTAGGAGAAAGTGGTGGGAATAGACAAAATGGAAATGGGCAACCACAGAAATTTTACAGTAGCATCCTAGATGAAGGTGCAAGGTGAAAGAACATCGTGACAATTTAAGTAAGAGGTTACTATACTGGGATACCCATAAGTTTTTGGTAGGGAAGATCAGAAGAGAAGAGAGAGATCTCACCCATGAGTCCTGTTGAAAAACTAGAGGGGGATAATGAGGGCTGGAAATCAATTCTGAATTCTTGAAGCCCCATCTGCGAATGAGGAGTGTAAAGAAAATTGAAGAATGCATGCAGGGAAAGAGTGGGAGATCTCACTTTTCAATGTGGAAGTGGAACAATGCTGTTATTGCCATTACACAGACATGTATATGCATGCATACATTGACATGAACTCAAGTATAAAAAAGATGAGGATAGAGAGACTGATTTTTTTTAATTACATCATCCAAGATAAGTGATAATATATAGAAGGGAAAGAGAAATAGAATGAATGCAAGAGAGGGGAGAAGAAGGCAATTGTAAGATACAGTTGAAGGGCGTTCAGAGAGGAGCTAGGAAACCGAAGTGCTGTGCAAGATTAAGGCAGGGAAAATGATAGGTTTGGCTGAATGTAGCCAATAGCCTGAGATGGACGAGAGTAGAAAGGAAATCTAGAGAGAGAAGGGGTCACAGCTGACCTTGGTAAGGGCTGTTTCAGTGGAGTGGAAATGGCAGAGGGCAGCTTGGGGGGATCTGAGGGGAGGCATAACATGGAGGGAGCCACAGCGGCCAAGGCAGGTGGCATGTGAAAGGGCTGCGACAGCCAGGAGGAAGAAGCAGCAGCTACTGAAAGACAAGGGGCATCACATCAGGAACCAAACCACACAATGACATATTGGAAGAAAAAAAGAAAAAAAGAACATAAATAAAGGCTGGTTTGAATTAAAACTGATGGGTGACTGGTAGCTTAAGAGAAACTGGGAGGGTGGAAGTGAGTGGGAGAAGCAAAAAGGTAACAGAGATAACAGATGAAAAAGATTCTCATGCCAGACGCTCTAGCAGAAGACAGACAAAATGTGATTTGTGTCTGGGCAGGGAGGCTGGAACTGAAAAGGAGGAAGATAGTATACCAGCTTGATAGAGTCTGAATGATATCCAGTCAAAGTGTAATCCTTCATGCTGTGTTGTGTTATTCTAAGACATGATACAATTTAACACAGCAGAAAAAGAGGAAGTCTAGAATATTTTGCGGCCATTTATGAGCAAAAACGTCTATTAGTTCATCTAGTTTGCCCTCCAAGACATTGCTGATTCAGGGGCCATTAAAATTCAGCTAGGTATTCCTGTGTAGAGCACAGTACAAACAGACAAAGGCTTCTGGAGAGATGAAAATGGCATATGGAGAACTCATCAAGAAATGCTTGCCTCTATCACAAAGCTTTTCCAGTTTCAGTGTTTTCTGCTCCATACCCAGATGAAAACAAAGTGTTATTGAGCTCCTTTCTAATAAAGCAAACAGAAAAACTCAGCTTGGAAGTACACTTTATTCACTCCCTATCCACATGGAAGATCCAGGTTCAAATCTGTATTTGTGTATACACACAACAATTTCCATGTACCTTTGATTGGAGTTGATGTGAGTCATCTGAAAGCCCAGAAAAACAAGGCATATATAATCTACTGGAAGATGACAGTTAGAACTGTCTCTTTCATTGTTTTTTGTTGGTTTTGAAGAGGTTTAAATCTGGCCTGCAGGTAAGATGGCTAGCTAGCTGTTGGACTAGCTGCCTTCTGCTGTTAGTACAGCAAAGTTCATATTTCCTCTATGACAAAAAAGTACTGGGGACACAAGCTGCAATTCCTTGTGACCCAGTACTGCTCTCAGGACAGAAATGTAGTTACTGACTTCACAGAAGGAGGATGAGGTCCTAACTAGTTACTAACAGAAGCAGTAATGGAAAGCAATGTGTTTGACTGGAGAAACAGAGTATCAGTCTTGCTAGGTTTTTATATGGCTTTTCTGATTAAATAAATAAATTTATGTTTCATGCTTTTACAGCAGCTCTTTACAAAACATTCTTTCTGCCTAATGCTTTGAGTTTACAGTCTTGTCCTGAAATTAGTTTAACAGGTTTTTTTTTATAGAGACATGGAAATCAGCTTGCCCTTATAGGCTAACTAATGCATTTCTTGTTTCCTGAGCCTGCCTAGCAGTCAGAACGTCCCCTCTTTTGGAAATTTTAATTAGAGTAACGGTTAATTGCATAGACTTACTGTCAAGCCATTTGTCATTCCAAAATTATAACAAAATCAGCAACTTACATTGGTTTTAAAGTTCTTATCACCAGTTAGAATTTCTTACTTGTTTGTAAAGTCTTCTTCTATTAATTATAATATTGATTATGTTGCCATAAATTTCCCTAAAGATTATACCTACAAGATTTAGATTGCTGAAATAAGAAAACATAGAGGAAAACAAGAGCAATGCAAGGAATATACATCTTCTTGCCTGCTGCTTGTTAGTTGGAAGTACTGCAAAACTATTGGCAGTATGCCTTACGTGCTACTCTTTCATGAGTTTAATATTTTAGTAAATCAGAAAGTCAGAACTGATTAGGCACTTTCAGATGTTAAGCAAATGTCTCAGAATTATTACTGTGCCTTAAATAAAGATTACTTTTGCATCCATATTGCTACTCTGAGGCACTGAGCAAAGCAGGGGTGGGGATGGTTGTGTGGTGTTTCTCCCTCATGTGAACTGGAGCACATTTCACACTAAACAGTGGAAGTGATGAAAGGAAGGTTCCTCTGCTCCATCCCCCCATAAATCCATCCCTGATTGAATGGTATTTTTTTCACAGTGTAAAGATGTATTATAAAACAGTTTCAATTTGGAATTTTAATCGGTGCAGTCCAGACCTGCATATGAATGATGAATTCAGCTTCTCCTCTTTGGTCTGAAAACGAAAATGCTGTCCTAATTCTACTGAAGGTTGCAAATGTTCTGTAGGAGGGAGAACATTGCAAGTTGCAAAGAGATTAAGTCATGCTTAGACTGAATTTCTAGCAAATCTGTCCTGGTCAACAGCATGAAAATGAGTAGCATCTAAAGGAGAAAGAAACTTTCCAAATGGAAGATAAACCAAATATTGAACTGTTACTGCAGAACGTTACTGTTACTCCTTTGCATTAATTGTCCAAGTAATGGAAATACACGAGCCATTCCTTAAAACTTTAGTGAGTGCCTAATTTATACTCTCCTGAGATCCCAAACAAAGTCAACTAACATAACAGTCAATTTTCTGTTATGCATGTCTGCTGCAGCAGAAATTATCTGTATGGGCTACATGTGGGAAGAGCTAAACCAGAGTAGAAAGTAGAGAGTAGACCAAGGCAAGATGGGAAACACATGAGGAATAAACACAGGAGAATGACTAAAGATGGACTTGAATAACAAAACCAGATCAGTCCTCCTGTAGATGTGCTTGCATAACCCCTCTCAATGAAAACTACATGCATGCTACATCAACAAGAAAACATAATCTGAAGTTTATATTTTTCAGGGATAAGTTGATCCTTATTTAAAGATTATAATACCAAAATGTTATTCACCGATCTTTACCTGCGGTTCAAGAAGTGGAATGTGGATTTAGAAAGAAGTACCAGATAAAGTAAACAATTTTTTTTTGTTTAAAACTATTATTAAATATATGATCTTAACTGTTTAGGTGGAAAAGGCATGCTAATATGTATTTAAAGATTGAACTATAGTTAAAAAACAAGTGATGTTAAACTAGTGGATACTAAGGTTAGATCTTAATGGTATGATGTCAAAGCTAAAAGCATGTTATTTACAAGTTATTAAGATCCAAAATCAGCACATCTAAGTATATATTTGTAATGAAGTACAAAGTTGTATACACAGAAGTCTTTGGGCTCTGATAAAGGTACCTAAAGATAAAAAATTTATTTGTGTTTATGGAGCATGTAGTGTAATATTGGTCTACAACTCCGTGAAGATCTAATAAAATTTAAGAACATTTAAAGGCTGGAATTCATCTAGCATATGGAACAAATAATGATTAGGCTTTCAAATGGTCAAGATGGTTAACAAAAAAAACCACCTTTGATGGTAGTGAAAAATCCAGATGGAATAGCAAATGAGAAGTGCCACATGGGTAGAAATAGAGAATGTGGCTGTTCGGCGCTGTGAGTACAGAGGCCTGATTCAAAGCCCATGAGATCCACACAAGGATCCCTCACTTCCCTCAGCAGTGATGTATATATTTACTGCCATATGAAGAAAAAACTATGAAAAGCTAGGCATACCACTGATTGCTGTGGTATCTCACTAGAAATATTATTTCCAACAATAATTCCTCATTAAGAACAATTTCCTGAGATATGTCAGTCCTCCATGTTTAAATCATGCTTTATTGATGTTATATAGCAGTAATTAATCAGAATCTTAGGCAGTATGTACAAAATCTATTATGGTTATGGAGTTACTTTAGCAAGCAAACATGCATCCTTACCAGAAAATGAAATATTTGCTAAGATATGTTTTCTTTAGAAAGCTACCACACTGCTGGCAGCAATTCTTATTATTTAACTCTTTATTAATTTAAACTCATATCAAATTTACATCATTAAGTACCCTACAGTTACATGAATCTTTACACTTACCGCATGAACATGAGCAAAAAGTCTTCCAGAGTTTTCTGATACAATAAATTTTATTTAGAAAACAGGACTATTATAGAGCAACCAATCTCAGCCAGCTCTTCTAAGACTCCTGGGTGCAAGATATTTAGGCCTCCTAATTAAAAAAAATTCAATTCTAGAAGCTGTTGTTTAACACCTCCTGAAGTTACCCATGGAGAGCAAAATGCTTCATCATATGTATGTGGTGCAAGTATTTTTTTTTTTCAAACACACAAACCCATCATTAATATTTTTATTATCTCCATGTAGTAGTTGGCATATGTGTCATGGTTTAACCCCAGCAGGCAGCTAAGCACCACATGCCACTCACTCGCTCCCCCCCCGGAAGTGGGAAAGGGGGAGAGAATCAGAAGGGTAAAAGTGAGGAAACTCATGGGTTGAGATAAAGGTAAAGCAAAAGTCGCACAATAGGTAAAGCAAAAGCCGCACATGCAAACAGAACAAAACAAGGAATTCATTCACTACTCCCCATCAGCAGGCAGGTGCTCAGCCATCTCCAGGAAAGCAGGGCTCCATCATGTGTAACGGTTACTTGGGAAGACACATGCTATCACTTTGAACATCACCCCATTCCTTCTTCTTCCCCCAGCTTTATATACTGAGCATGACATCATATGGTATGGAATATCCCTTTGGTCAGTTGGGGTCAGCTGTCCCGGCCTTGTCCCCTCCCAGCTTCCCGTGCACCCGGCACAGCACGGGGAGCTGAAAAAGTCCTTGACTAGTGTAAGCGCTACTTAGCAACAACTAAAACATCTCCGCATTATCTCCACTGTTTCAGCACAAATCCAAAACATAGCCCCATACTGGCTACTATGAAGAAAATTAACACTATCCCAGCTGAAATCAGGACAGCCAGCTTAATTTTCAAAGGAGTTCATGGAAATAGATAGTTCTGCACAAGATTTTTAACACAATAAAATCTTGAAAGGAAATAAAAACACAGATTAAAATATGGTGACTAGCAAACGGATCATTTTATATCTGCAAATGAGAAGCAACTTCTTTTAGGATGAAATTTCAATATCACTTTTTCAGTCTAAGGAGATATTATTAGACTTCTAATAATGAAAACCTGGTTCTTTCACTCCAATCTCACTGCTCTTCTGTCCCTAGTTATAAACAAATGTGATGATTTTGACTCAAGCATCTTAGGAAATTTCTGATAGAGAAAGATACTTTGCAACTCTGGCATTCAGATGCTCAGTCAGTAACACAGGCATCAGAAAAGACATCACTAACTTCTACCAGAAATATGTATATTTCTCTCTTATCAGAAAAGATAAGGTACCTCTCTTATCAGGTACATGACTGCATATAACTTTTCTCGCTGAACAAGAATCAAACCTGACATTAATTACATACTCAGAGTCTGGTGGGGTTTGTTTTCCTTTGGTGAATTGTTGGTTTTTGTTGGCTCCCCACTCCCCACCAGGTGAAACCCATCCTTTTGTGGAGACCAGACAACTTCTAAGGATTTAACAGCTGTGTTGCCATCAATCACCATTTAGTGAGCATAAAAGAGAGGGAAAAGTAATTCAGCTTGCTATGACTATGTTTGCAGTAATAGCCTTGTACTAGTGATGCAGTGTCTAGCAGCCCTAGAACTCATTTAAGGATGTTATAATGACCATGTGAGTTCAGTGTGAAATTTTCACTGATGTCTGAAACTCCCAGTGATTCACATTGCTTTTGTGGACTGGCTGTACTCAGGATTGACTCAAATCAACTGCCTCCCTCAGCAAGAAAATGTAAGCCCTTGTAGAGAAGATAGATAAAACTATCCCCTAATGCAGTCTAAACCTTCATCTGGGACACCTCCAGACTACCTTTCAGGATCCCCATGCTGTGACTCACCCTCTGGCTTGCTGTTCTCATCCACAAATTAGAACTGCAGGGTAGACTTAAAATCTTGGACAACACCTGTAATCTGGCTGAAAAAAAGAGAAGACATCTGATAGATTGGTTGAGCTGAAAAACTACCAATGAAGTCAGGTCGTTTAGTTTTAAAAAGAGTCCATGGACTTAAGTGATAGTCTGGTTCTCTACAAAACCTTTAAGACAGCAGTATTGAAAGGAAATAAAAGGACACAATTAAGAAAGTTGACTAGCAGACTGATTATTTTATATCTGGCAAGTCAGCACAAATGTCATTTTAGGCATGAGTTACACATAATTAAAAACCTTGTTTAAATGGAATTCTTGTGCACTTATGAAATATGCAAAGTGTATTACTACAATTTAATAAACTCTGTTCCTCTGCACCTATTATAAAGTAAGCCATATACTCAGGAGAGTAAGATAGGTTCTTAATACCAGCGAAGCAAACCCACATGAAAAATGTGCATTCCAGCTCAGAGACAGTTTACAAATTAAAACAAAAACAGAGAAATTAAGTAAAAGATGATGCATAAGTTAACGGTGCCTGGAGGCAGCCTTAGCTTTAATGCCAACAAATCATGCAGGTTTTACATAGTTATTCACTCCGGTATTCAATAAAAAATGAGGTTACTGTAACAATACCAAACATATCTTTAAAGAAACACACTCAGCAATAAATCATATGAACTTTACAGCGCAGTGAAGAGAGTAAATATATTATACATTTAAATAATGCATATTTTCTCAGGTTTTGAAACTTAAATATGGATTGTAAGGTAGCACTGGAAAGCTGTAGTCAATGAATTGAATTAGGAGTTACTGTTACAGTAACTATTACAGTTATGACATGAGCTCACTGAAATATGTGGTCATATTATCTTAAATATTTTGCAATGAAAAAAAATTTTCACTAAAATTATCTGGTTTTATAGTAAACAAATGCTTGTGATTTTTCTGTCTTACTTTCAACTTTATTTAACGTGAAAATAGCATAAAGATAACATACTGAAGAATTAAGAAATATATTAAGAGAAAGAGAGAAAATGAGAGAAGAAAGAGAAGGAAAGAAAGAAAAAGAAAAGAAAGATAAACGGATGAGGGAGGAACACATTGAAGAGCTCCACGTCGCAATCTCAAAAGTTTTTAAAAAATCACTTTTTGCATATTTAGGGGGAAAATAAAAAACAAAATACCATTAATACATAATATTTATTTCTCCTTTCTCATATAAAAAGCACCACTACCACCAAAGTAAGGTTTTCTCCAGAATTTAATAATTTAAAATTTTCTAAAGGACACCATTTTGGGGTGGATTTAAAAAAAAATAATCCAGTAATTTCAAAAAAGCATTTGCCACAGGTAAAAAGTTGATTGCCATTATTATTATTGGTGTTGATTTTATTGTTACTTTTGTTATTCTAACTAGTGCATATTTTAATATCCATGAAAACCACTTCTTTCTAGCAAAAGTCTTAGCATAAACCAGACCTTTATGTTTTTAATCATGTAATCACTTCTGCTGTGATTCTAAGACTTGTGTATATTCAGTTGCTTTAGGAAGTGAAAGAGAAACAAGAAAATGGAAAATATTGTGCTGTCTTATCCTCTTTGTCCAAATGATTTGAATTTAAAAATTAAATTGAATTAATAACTTTGAATAATTGAAGATTACAATCTTCACAATTATTAACACAAATGGATTATTTTATTTTAATATTTCAGTGCTACTGAGTTTCTCATGGCAGAAGAAAAGAGGGGTTTAGATGGTAACATGAAGGAAAGGTCAGGCCAGAAACAATTTCTTGGTTTTATTTTCACCTTTATGTAAAAAGCTGCCAAGTGATGCCCTGCTGAGGCAGAGTCACGACCATCTGTAACTCATTTCTCTACTGCCCCTGTTATTGGAATTGGGCTTTTTTACATCAGGCTTTCTGGAACTGATACAACTGCACACCTTTCCCTTGGAAGACTTCTATGACATCTGGAAACACTAGATTTTGTAGAAAAAAAGGCTGGGCCCTTTTCAGAGGAGAAAAATGCTGCAGGTGACATTAGAAAGGGTGTGGGTGAGATTTTCATTTAGAGAGGGTATGTATAACCAGACTGCCTAAATGAGAGGAAAAGAAGGTCTTAAGAGACAGGGATGGGGGAAGGGTAAATAGCATAAGGCCCAACATATCTGATTTTATTACAATGATAGTATCTGATTTTGTTAGTTCTGTGTGAAGGGGGACAAGTGCCTGAGAAAGGAGTGAGGAGCCAGACCACAGCTTCAAAGAAATGTAGTGTTCACAGTGGGAGTCTGGGCTCAACTCTGCTCTTACTCGGGGCCTGTGGTATAAGCTGGAATAGGAGGAAGCTCCATTCCTTTCTGTTTTTCTACTAAGGCCTACCCTTCATGTGGCCAGGTAGGGGAGCACAGTGATACCAAAGTGCTTTCTGGTCACTGGGAGTACGGTGCAATTGCAGTAGCAGCTTGAGACAGACTTTTGAAAAGTCTCACCTGTTCTTACAGCATGTAGCTTCAGGACACTTGTAGGATGTATCTTATCTCTTCTGGATGTCCATCTCGTGACAAGAGCACAAAAGCAGGTGGAACATGGAGTGGCAGACACAGACTGCCCATTTCATCAGAGCCAGGATGCATACATGTCAGCTCTCAAGAGGATCTTGTCTCCTGGTAGGCTCAAGGATAACCCAAGCCTCACAGACATAAGACAGTTTTGGGTTTGAACACACACCTGAAACATGATTTAGATGTTCTCGTTGAAACAGTGCAGGGAAAATGGAATAGCAGTATACAGACTGGGGTGGAAAAGTAAATCTGTTGTGGTGTTGTTGCTGAGAAATAATGGTGTCTTTTCTTTAGTGAGACCCAGGTTTCGTAATGTGTATGGAGTTCTGCAGCCATGGCAGGGAAAATTACACTTGGCGGTCCAGAGATTTAATAAATGTTCCTGTGCTACATATATGTTATATCCGTTTGAAAACAAAAAAAAAGGAGAATCAGCTAGAATAAAGACCAGGTCAAGACATAAGAATGAAAGATGGAGGGACATGATACATGTCAGAGGGGAATGCAATTCCTGTCTCCAGGTAGCATTGTGTAACTATTACTGTTTGTGCTTAGAGCTGGAGTGCAGCTTTACTGGTGGTGGAGGAGCCAACAAGGC
>VZTV01020925.1:0-12550 GCA_013400875.1 Anhinga rufa | reverse complement strand
CATGTTATTAGTCCAGAAGCTTAGTATCATCATGTGTTTTATTGGTAACAGTCTTGGAACATCTTACATAGGTCATAAAATTGATCCTGTGTGTTAGCAAAAGGATCAGAATACTCCTCTTAGTTTCTCTTAAAAAAATCAAGAATGTTCTTTTTGAAGAAGCATGAGAAAGCCCAATTGACTTAAACCAGGTTTTTGTTGGACTTCAGTTCCCTGGGGCTGTTTCATTTTGGTGTCCAGGTGCGGGAGGTATGTGGATATATGGACGACTACTGGTGCTCAGCTGGTGGATGTTAACTAGATGACTTTGGATCATGTGGTCATGTCTTAATTCATCAGTTGTTTCTCAAGTCTTGTGAAGCTCCACTGTCAAACTGCCTTAGGTGTTTCCAGTCTGGCTTACAAAGTTACTCTGTATTGAAGAATGCTGCTATGGATATGGAGTGGTCAGTCTTTTTATTATGCTACTGAGGAAAGCCCAGTGTCTTACAGTAATCTACAGGATCCACAATCCCCTGGATCTCTCATGTCCTTGACTTGTTTAAAAATACATTAGTGCTCAGTATTCAGGCATCAAAAATGACCGTGTCTGGTGCTCAGAGCACCTACTTAAGGTGCCAGTGTCCAGAGATATGTGGAAGAGACTGACTGCTACAGACCTGACTTTTCGCCCCAAAGTATGTTTTCTGCTTTGCCTTGGACATTTGTATTTTTGAAAAAGGCTTGTCTGAATTATTGAGTTTGAATAGATGAACTCTTCAACCTCCCACCAGTAGTTCTTTAGAATAAAGATGCAAAGGATTAAGTGTTTGCCTAGGTGATTGTTAGATGCCCTGTTACTTCCTCACAGTCTTCAGCCTGCATACAGAAACAGCTTTTTCTTCATATTGGGATGTTATTTACCAGTTTAGAAAATAGAATAACTTGTGCACACTTAGAATTTTCCTCAATTCCTTCAGTAGTGCTTGTGGCTTGCTATTTTAAGTATGCATCTTAAACTGCACATTCCATGGCACAACCTGTGTATGTATAAATAGGACTTATTTCTAGCTTACTAGTGTTTTCCTCTCATCTTTCTGTTTTCTGTCCCCTAACTAAGGCTTTTTTTTCATACTGTCCTGGGTGCTTATAAATCTTCATGTCTTCCAGACTGTCTTCTTAGACCTTTAACTTCTAGTACACTGCAGTGTTGTGCTATGTATGTCTGTGCTAATTTAACAAGGCTGATTTTAGTTTTTATTTGAAACTTGGCATTCTTTCAAAGGTGATTAGAGGGAATAGTTCACCTGATAGCTGTCCTGTAACTACAGGACTCTTCAGGAGATGGGAGTGACTGTAAGACATTTGTTATTAAAAGCTAATTAGCTAAACCTACCCAAAATACGCAAATGTTTTTCTTGCATATCAGTTAAGTGTACAGTAGTGCTGGTGATTGTTTCAGTTATGAGACTTGGGACTCATGCAGAGTTGGGAATATGACATACTTTAATCAACCTGATTTTGATCTTTTATTGTGCTGTGAATGAGTATTCACATACTAGATCATACTAGAGAAAAGTGCTAGTATGTGTTTTCTTCCACTGTCAACTTTACGTACGTTTTCTGTTAAGTAACACTGGTAGTACGTATGTTCTCCTGTTTTGAAAACTAATGCAATATTGAGTTGAAAAGCCAGAAATTGTGTCCACCTGCCTATTTAGTCTCATGCCACTCAGTGTTCAGGAAGCTTTTTTTCATGAATTTGCAGATAAGACATCAGGCTTGTATCATTTTTATGTTAGGTTCTGAAAGTTTTCTTAAAATCATTCTGTCCTGTATCTATGCTTTCAAGTTTTATACTGCTTGGTAGAGTGAACTATGAGCTATCAGCAGTACTGTTATTACTTTTATCAGGTCTTATAAATGAGAATGAGAATTGTAAAGAAGCACCCAGTTTCTGGGTTTGTTGCAATTATTACTTTAGTGTATGTGGTTCGCAGTCTCTCTAAATAATTCTTTATAATAGCTTGCTGCATTCATGCATATTGTATTGAGATTTTGAGCAGAAACTGCCTATGAAATGATATTTGTGTATTTCTTTGAAATGGTTTTTAGCTCCTCTATATTGTTATGCTGCTGCATAATGATGTTTTGCCTGTCTAGCTTTCAAGCGGGCTTCAGGGTTTTTTAGCTGTAATATTTGTTCCAACAGTCGCCTGTTTTTCTTCCTAAGAAGGACTTGTTGCTGTCAGGAGTTAAGCTCTTGCTGCAGACATATTTTCCTTAAACTCTGCAAAGAACTGTTGTTTATTTGTACTTTGGCTCTAGTCCAGTCATCTTCCTTGCATGCTGGTATGGTTTGTGTATTGAGAAGAGTTACTACAATGCTCTCTTGTCCATCTAGACTTTAATCTAGGTGGGGTTTTTTTTCTCTCCTTAACAGGATTTGGGTTAACTGAGTCCTGAAAGGTCTTGGTTCAGAGCTTCTGTATGTGGTCTCAAGCATAGAAAACTTTACCGTGACTCATCTATTTTCTTTGTATTTTTGTTTTCAGTCTTATATCCTATTTATAGATAACGTTTTTCCCCAGTGTTTCCAGCTGTGCTTATATGTGGGTCCTTAATGCAAGAGCACAGTTGCTTTTTACCTATGGCCCTGTGCAGTGAGAGGTAGGATGGCAGATAACATCATGTCATGTGGACTTGGGTGTCCCTATGGTATCCAGTCAAATAATTGCACAACATAAAACAGGCAGATCAAAGTTGCATATGGAGGTGAGTTTAAATGCCAAAATGCCAAAACAAAGATTGCATTCGTAAGCAAAGTTCCTACCTTAGCAAGTTTTCTAATCATTGTATATGTGAAAATTTGCATCCTACAGTGCGTTTCTATAAGCTTGTGTGGTATATACCATAACATGCAGGTATGAAGTACTTATGATACGAGATACCACAGGTTTTGTCAGAGAATGTGACTTCTAATATTAAAGTGTTGGAGGATTTTGGATGATCAGTCCATTACTTGGAAATAGTGATGTTTGTTGGTATTTTTGCTCAGTTTCTTTTTTATTTTTTTCAGGAAGGAGGTTGCAATGCAAATGTAGAAATTGCCAAGTATATTTCACTTCAATTATCTGGCAAGACCATTTATACTTCTGCATTATACTGAATGTAGAAGCTGTCTTTCTGGTGGAGAGTAAGGCTCTGTTTTCTGAAGTTTGTTTAGCTTTCTTCAAGCAAGGATGCTGACTTTTTAAGTTTTGGGTTTTTAGTTAATATTTTATGTAGATTTCACATTGCAGTGCTTACAAAGGAAAGTAGATCAGTTAAATTTCTACACTTCTAAGCATGCTTGGAACCATTTTATTGCAGATTTTTGACAGTGCCTTATGGCAACTTGTAGTGAGTTGAGGCGTTTCATCTTCAGCGTGTGTTTAACCCTGGCTATCTTGCTGGTGCTGTGAGGCATGTATTAGTCCCGTGTAAGCTTCTCAGAGTATGTTGATTCTTCCTGTCAGTTCCAGTTACTGGGTACTACAGGACTGTAAAAAGTGATGGCAATTACTTTGACAACAAATTTAGAGTGAAGGAGTTTTGGTCTTTGAAACTGATTTTGTCCTGGCTCTTATAAACTAGTACAAAGGTACAGTCTAGTTACAAGAAATGTCACCTAGTCAAAATTTGCACTTTATAATCTTCTGCAGAGTGATTCATCCAGTCTCGTGTGGATTTTTCTTAATGCATTGACATTTTCAGATTGGACCAGAACAGTGTGCTTTTTCCAGTAGTGATCAACGCTGGATGTTAAGCAAAATGAAAACCTCCACTCCGCTGCTTACTCTCCCTGCTTCCCAAGTGGAACAGGTGTAGGATGGGCAAGTTAGGCAGCAGTTACATTCAGTGTTGTCTAATTGGAACCAGAAGGCATGACAAATAATATAAACATAATAATTACGATATATCAATAATAAATATATTTATACAATACCATGTAAGACAATAAATATATACATGATAAAATATAAACAGTATAAACATAAATAATATTACAAACAAATTCACCATCTCTGCAATACTGTATTATCATTATTATCTTTCCATGTTCTGCTTTCTATCTTTTTATGCATTTTGGTGCTGCCACATCTTATTGCAGCCCAGATTGTTTCATGGGTCAGAAAATTGTTTACAATAGTCTAGTTCCCTGTACTGCCCTTCCTAAAGTTTTTTCCTAATATTGACTAATAAGTTGTGTTTTATTTTTCTGTTTCAATGATATGGGTTGCACTTAATTTGAAATGGTTGTCATTAAAATGAAGGGTTCGCTGCATTCTCTATATTGGGGCTTTCCATGGTAAATCCAGTGCTGATGAGCTGTGTTGTCTGGTGTAATCTTTCTCTTGACAGTTATGTGGAGAAATCTCTGCAGAGTGTGCTGTTGTAAAGAAACAGTCCAAATTATATCCTACCGTTCATGAGAATGCGCTACTGTAGCTTCAGTAAGGAGTCAGAACTGCAGCTTATCTGTCTTTCTAGTGAACAGTTTGGGGAAAAAGTTTTACAGCCCAGAAACATGTCGCTGCTGCAGCACAAACACATGGGCTCAGCCAAGCACTGCCTTATCCTAAGGGAATTAGTTTTCCTTCAGCAAAAGATTTTCAAAAAATCACTCCCTTATGAAAGATGCCTGTGCCTTCTTTCTTTCATGATCATTATCGACTACTGATGGAGTTGGCAGTATTCTGCCTGTTTTCATGTTGAAAGTAACTTAAAATTTTTGTTTTGGATTGCTGACAATTTTATCTGGCTATGATTTTCAGCTTCTACTAGCTCTAGCCCCTAGCTACATATATTCCCTCTCTGGTTTTACAGAAATCTGTATTTTATCCCTTTCAGTCATGTCTTTTCCAGGCTGAAGATTCCTGGTCTACTTTGCTTGTTATTTGAATGGAATTGGTTCCATAATTAATCATTCTTGCTGTCTTCTGTATCGCTTCCACTTCTAATGTATTCTAGAGAAAAGGGTACCAAAATTAATATAATACTGAAAATACAAATGCAAAACCACAGAATTTTAGTGTCATAAGATATTTTGTTATGTTCTCTCCTGGTTTCCTAATATCCCAACATATTACATACGTTGGGCTCATTTTGGTATTGTCCTTCTATTGCTTTTAGGTTTGGTCTGTTGTACTCTGTAGTGATCTATGGAAGCACGACAGCAATCTCTTTAATTATTGCACTTTCTTCTTTTCCCCTCTAAAGAAAGTGTTGGAACAGGCTGCCCGGGGAGGTGGTGGAGTCACCATCCCTGGAGGTATTCAAAAACCATGTAGACGTGGCATCTGGGGACATGATTTAGGAGGCATGGTGGTGTTGGGTTGGTGGTTGGACTTGATGATCTCAGGGGTGTTTTCCAACCTTAATGATTCTATGATTCTAACTATGAGAACATCCTAAATATGATGTTGTCATACAATGCTGTGAGACTGTGCTTACAGCTGGGACAGCAGGCCAGGCAGCATCCTCTGGGTACCACTAGTCCAAATGAAGTATATGTATAGATATCCGTGTGCCCTACACCACTACGGTATAGGCGTGTGAGATCTACCTTGGTAGGATATTCAGGCAATTGAACTAAGAAATTTGGGGTTGACTCTAATGCAATACCTGGTTTTATTTACAAAACTGACACTAGAATATGGAAGTTCTTGTATTTTGTGGTTCTGTTTAGCACATTGCTACCCCAAAACTGCAGCGATACTCATGCCAGGAATTAGTTATCCAGAACAAAATGTTTACTGGAAAGTTGTTTATCCTTTCCTATATCTTGATCCTTTTCTCAGTGTCTTCTATCCAGTGTTTGAGTGAAATTGTTAAAAGGCAGTCATAATCAGTAATTTAAAATATTAAATATATTCTATAAAAATATTCTGCTATAGTATTTACAAATATTTATTAAAGGTGATTTACTTGTAGAGAAAATGCCCTTTTTTTTTTTCAACCCAAGGATTGGGGGGAGGAGAGGGAGGAGAATTTGTATCTCATTCAGCCTCCAGAGTAAGCAGGACCTGAGGATTCGAGTAGGCTGCAGCTGTCTTCACCCACAGTATTTGGAGATAACTAATGAGATGAGAAGTCTACAGCTGGTGGCAAGCACTGTAAATTGTGTGCCCTCTGCTTGCCTCCCCCATTGGTTTCCTGGAGGAGACAGACTGTGAACAAAGCCAGCAGGCTGCCTTGCTCAGTGCTGTTTCTCACGTGCAGCAGTAATTGAGAGCTGGGACTGTATACTGTATGTTGAAGCTATCATACATGAAGGAATATATTTGCTCTTTTTGATGCCTGTAAAAAGGACATATGCTTTATTCCAGTAAAATCATAAGTAAGTGAGATTTTTACAAAAAGTCATATGACAAATATTGCTATTACTCTTTCTGCAATTATAGTAATTCAAGCAGACTTACATTTAAATGTTGCTGAATTTTAAATGTTAATGTACAGTGCTTATGCTGATTCTTCAAACTGTCCCCGTGAGGTAGGTAAAGTATTATCTTAGCACCTGTGGGAGCACCCTGCTAAAGCTGGCTAGCTATCATTTGGGTTCTTTAAGTAAACATATTGTCTCAGTTTAGAGGGAGAAATAGAGGAAAATACTGTTTTGTGGAAGTTCACAAAATAATAATTAGCAATGTGACAATGTCTTTTGACTCACTTAAATGTTTCTAGGAAATATTAGCTCAATTCCTAGAGTATATATTTGAATGCTTAATATAGAAGTTTATCTGAATATATATTAATGCTTCCTAGCTGTATTAATTATAGAATGGCTGGGAAAACCTATTAAAAGGTTTCTTCAGCTTATTTTAACATGGTAGGTAGGTACATTGAAAGAACTGGGAAAAATGCAAAAAAATTGGGGAGAAGAAAGTATCAGAGAATAATAGCTGATTTTCCATAACTGAAATTAGATTCCTCTGAAAAGACCTCCTGGATTTTCCAGCTCCATCTAGCTTGCAAAGAGTGCATTGTAAATGTCAAAATGGTTCATAGAATGTCCTGAGCTGGAAGTGACCCACAAGGATCATCAAATCCAGCTCCTGTCCCTGCACAGGACAACCCCAAATTTACACCATGGCTCTGAGGGTGTTGTCCAAGGGCTTCTTGAGCATCGCCAGGCTGGGCGCCGTGACTGCCTCCCTGGGGAGCCTGTTCCAGGGCTCCACCACCCTCTGGGGGAAGAGCCTTCTCCTAACACCCAACCTAACCCTCCCCTGGCACATCTCCCTGCCATTCCCTCGGGTCCTGTCGTTGGTCACCAGAGAGAAGAGACCAGCGCCTGCCCCTCCTCCTCCCCTTGTGAGGAAGCTGCAGCCCGCCATGAGCTCTGCCCTCAGCCCCCTCTTCTCCAGGCTGAACAAACCAAGGGGCTTCAGCCGCTCCTCGTACGGTTCCCCTCTAAACCCTTCACCAGCTTCATGGCCCTTCTCTGGACACTCTCTAGTAGCAGCTTTATATCCTTACTGTACTGTGGCGCCCAACACTGCACCCAGTGCTCGAGGTGAGGCCACCCCAGAGCAGAGCAGGACAATCCCCTGCCTCGCCTGGCTGCAATGCAGTGCTTGATGCACCCCAGGGCACAGTTATGAAAGCATTAATAACTTGGTTTGTTTAACCTTGCTCTGTGGATTTGGAATTTCAGTCTAGAAGTAGCCATCGTTCCTCTGTGCTAACGGAAAAATCTAGATTTGAAAACTGGCCTGTTACATGTGATGGTCAATACTTCTGACAGCTGAAACAATGGATTCATAAAACATTCCTCAATTGTGTATGCACTAGTACTGTCTGTTGAATTCAAGTTACATTAATTCAAACGTGGAAAAATAGGGAAATGGAGCTGTTTTGGGATGGCTGAGGAAAGTTGGTTGGAATTCTTTCATGTGGATTGTTTTTTCCCAGGTTCATTTAGGATTTTCCTGGTGCATGATTATGGAGAATAAATATGAAATCCCTTCAGAACAATGGGAGAGGGAAATACTTTTGCACAGTTCATAATTCATTAGTCACTAATTACCACAGGGTGCAACGGAGGCCAAGAACAAAAGTGGAGAGGAATACCCAGTTGTATGATCCTCTATAACAGAAGAGTTTATATCCTTTCCGGAAGAAAACCTCACAGAGTAGGGAAGACCAACTTTACTGCATGGACTGACAGTTCTGTCTTGGGTTATTTACCTCCTTCCATGAAGCATCTGTTACTGGCCACTAAGGCAGAATATTAGAATGGTCTCCTGTATAACTCCATCTAATAATTCCTGCTCTATAACGTTACAGTGTTAGGGTTTGGTTTACATGTACTTAGTTCATGCCTTTGTCTACAAGAACTTTGTAACTCGGTCATCTAGGGAAACCAGTTCTCCAAAACACACTGCTTCTGCAGCGGAGATGCAGTTAGATGATTTCAGTATGCCTTGGAAGAAACACTGATATTTCAGTTTTAATATTGAGAGCCGTTTTTTGTTAATTTGTGTCTATCTTGCTGCTGATAGTATTTTTAATATAGGGGGATGCATTAGAAAGGTGAAGGTTTAGTTCTAATTAATCTTGGAAGCGGTTTACAAATGTGATCCCTTGTGACAGCTCTCTGATGCAGGAGCAGGGGGGGAATGCCAGTGACCACTTTTCTGGTGGTATTTCTTTCACTCCGTGATCTGCAGATTTTGTCTTCACTGAAGTTTGGTTTTAAAAATGAGACCTTAAACTCTGCTAAACTTTCTTGGGCTTTTCTGTAGCACCCACCAAGCATTTGTTCTGCTTTAAAGTAATTTAAACTTTTACAGTTTTCCTGGGCTGCATGGGTGTAATGGTATTCTTAGGTTGATGTTTTTCATACGTTGTGTAAACCTTGTGTTCTCAGTTACTGAGGTCAGTTTTTAACCCTTTCCTAATTTCTGAAGTAGCATCTTCATCTAATAATCGTTTTCATATTCCTCATCAGTAAAATTAAGTAAATCCATATGTTGGAAGCATTTGTCATCTTTCAACTCTATTGGTATCTGCTTTTCTCCTCACTGTAAATGACTTAGTAACCAGTGATGTCTGTTGTAAAGCAATGCCGCCCAGACTGCTGCCTTGTGCCCTCTCTGTGCTTAGCCTGGTGATGTGTCTCACAGATTGAGATTATGCAGTTTCTAATTTTGCAAGCTAGTTCACTTATGCCTTCTTCCCTTTCTGTTTTGCATTCTCAGGAGTGGACATGTGCTGCAGCTTGGATAATGTTAGCACACTAGTTTCTGTATTATTGCTTTCTCTTTCCCTTGAAAGTTTACAAAACTGATAGGATAGCACTTATGTCACACAGCGCTTAGCACAAGAAAATTGTGACCTAGAAGGCAGCCCTGGCATGCTATCGTAGTGTGAACAGATAATGAGCACCACTGGTGATATGCAGTGAGTGAGTGGGTGTGGTGGAATATTCAACAGAAACTGTAACTCCACCCATCCTGCTCCAGACCACTCGGGAGAATCAATTTGGTAGTCTTGAACAGAAACTTAATACAGTGGGATATTGAATCTGGTTGGGGTTTTTTTTTTTTTCCTGACTCTCAATGATTTTTCTTTTTTATATTATAGGACTACAAAGCTGATGAAGACCCTGCATTATTCCAGTCAGTTAAGACGAAGAGAGGACCTTTGGGGCCAAATTGGAAGGTACTAAGAACTGATGTTACAACTTTACAAAGTCTTTATCAGCAGAAAAAAATAGTTCATGGATCCTTAGAGACTAGAACTAGCAACGTTAGTCTTAAAACAGAGGGCAGAAATTGAATACTACTTTTTTGTATTCGGTTAAAATTTCAAATGTGTTAGTAAGCAGAGGTACTGTCTGCTATTTATTTAATATCGCTACTAAAACCAAAGCTATGCAAATAAATTGGATGAACATTATCCTTACTCAGGATTGACATCTGAATATACACTATGCTGAATTCCATGGAAGTCATCAGCCTGCTTTGGTAGCCATTGGAGGTGACTTAAAATGCAAAAAATTAGTTGGAAACTTCCTTACATTTAAATGGTTATAACTGTGTTTCTTAGAGCAGGGTAAAAGATAGTACGTGTGTATGTTTTATTAGAATTACCAAAAAATTAACAGAAGATAGTGGCAACTAAACCTAAGGCTGTCCTCTCCTTGCCATATTGAATATCTGGCTATTTTTCACTTGTGTGGAGCGTATACAAAATGTAAATGAAAACCTCCAGTATTTCATCATAAATCTTTTCCCTCTGTGAGGTAATACACCCTGTTTGCATTTGTGCATGTTTGTGTGCATGCACACACAGATGCATCTAACATGTTCTTGAAATTATCAGTCTGGCATATGTAATCCGAGTTGGTTTGGGAAATCAATTTTCCACATTTCCTGGTAATTTACCCATTTTCTAATAAGTACAGTTGTTGTGTAACCATGGGAGGATGACTTGACCAAAGCTTTATTTCAGGGTAAAGCCATCTGGCCTTTTACCAGGGCTGCAGTTACCCAAGCCTGTATACTGGAAATTTTGTTCGAAGTTCCTTATGCAGACTGCTTGCTTAATATCATTTCTTCCTCCACCCTCAACTCTGACCAAAATTTAGTGTGCTAGATTTTCCATGATGTTGTTACTGGATAAGTCTGTTTTAATATGAGTACATTCCATGAAGGGTCTTCAATATTAGTGTTCCCTTTCTGCACGAACACATTATTGAGTTATTCTTATGTGGCTGTCAGTATGCCTGCAGTGTGAAAGCTTAATGCTTAGTCACATCCAGTATGAATTTGCTCTGCTTACATATTCAACTACAGGAAAGTTGTGCTTGAGAACTGACTCCTTAGTAGGCAGCATAAGTACTGGTGCAGAATATATCAGTGTCAGAATATGTATGTGTCACCCATATATACCTTTGTAATGCCTGTATACTTTTCTTAACAATTTAGTCTAAACAGTTGCTGCATACATAAAGATGATTCTTTCTTGAAATAACATTTCATAGAGTCTGTTGCCTGAGGTCCTCTTCCATTTCCCCCAGGACCTTGCTCGACTTAAATTCAGAAACAAATTTCCTGTGGACCAGCATATACCACATGGAACCCAACAACACCTGAATAGCAATGCAGAACTTGCCAGCACATCCCTGCCCTAGTCACAAAGCACGTCCTTCCACAGGCAGCCATCAAAATTCATGTATATATGCCCATCCCAGAAGGAAATACATTTTTGTCTGCTATACCAGATATCCTCATAGAAACTGAGAAGCTAACTGCTGTATACTATAGTGAATATACAGGCAATCTGTCAGGGACAGGTCCCTAGTTACCAATTAGAATACAGTTTTTCACTTTTGTCATTACAGTGAATGAACTGTTTCATTGACAGTAGCGTAATTTTACTTCTTATGTTTAGCGTGTAGTGTGATGAGTTATGCTTAAGTAAATGCTAAGGGTTTTGTAAGTATTGCAAATGGTGCCCCAGTTTCTTAAATTTTATTGTAAAAGCACTGTTCTTCTTTACCCAAAAAAGTTCTAAATGCAGCATGAATGTTTCTGCCCAAATACAGTGTGAAGGACTTGCTCTGAGAGGTTCATTAGTTTAGGTGTCACCATTAGTTATTTTACAACTAGTTTTTGCAAAGCAGCAAGATAAGCATCAGATATTCAAGTAGGATGCATTGGACCAGCAAGGTCTTGGTTCTCTAATTTCCCATCTTAAAAAGTGGTTGTGCAAGCAAAAAGTAGGCAGAAGATACACCACCCTTCTGCTACCAGATGCTTGACCTGCGTCTTAAGTGTCAAATAACCGACCACCATGTCTGACAGAGCAGTGTTCCCATTTCCCACTACATGGTACCACACTCATTCTCAGCTGGCCTAAGATCATAAATTGAAGCAGCCTGAATTGAAGGAATTAGTGTCTCTTGTCTCACTGTGGAATGAGGCTATAGTTCCTGGGGCGCATTTGTGCAGCACTGACCATTCACTCCTCTACTTCTGTACATGCTGGAAAAAAGTAGGGAACCAGGTTTTTGTGAAAGGATGGGAAACAATATGGCAACACAGGGAGCCACAACAGGACCGTTGAAAATTTCAGTAGAGCTTCAGTAGCCCGCTGAAGCTGACACTTCACTACCATTAAGCTGCATTACCAGAAGAAAAGCTTGCAAAGTTACCTCTTAGATGCTCCATGTACTTCAGTTTGTCTTAATGAGAGCTGAGGGTGCAGTCAATGTATACCACTGACCTAACTGGTGCTGCTATAGCTGTTCCTGATGTTGTCTTTTCAACCTGTGACAGTCCAATTGTACAGGCACAAAAATAACATGAAATTCCATCTGAACACCAGAAAACACTTTTTTACACTGAGGGTGGTCAAACACTGGAGCAGGTTGCCCAGAGAGGTAGTAGAGTCTCCATCCATGGAGGTACTCAAAACCTGACTGGACGCAGTCCTGGCACCCTGCTGTAAGTGACCCTTCTTGAGCAGGGCTCCTGCACCTGGCGATCAGAGAAGGTCCCTTCCAACCTCAGCAATGCTG